>JAGGNH010000188.1:0-58431 GCA_026586065.1 Dioscorea zingiberensis
CAAAGCATCAGCGTTTTTTTAATTATTATTTTTTAAAATATTTTTTTATTATTTTTTGATTTTTTTGATTTTTTTTTTTTTTTTTTTGAAAAACTTGTAAAGGGGTGGAGTGTATTTTACTCAAGAAGCACATTCTAATTATGCATGGCCGGTCTACCTTTTTACAAGGGATCCGAGACATTCCATGCGTACACAAACACATGCCTCTCTTTATTTCTGTTGAATGAATTCAAAATATTAAAAGTACATGAAAATTAATGTTTTGCCTCGGGAAAGTACTTTTTTAATTGTACATGACTAGTCTACCCGTTATAAAGGGACCAGGACATTCCATTAGGTAGGCAAACATTTTTTACATTAAGTATAGTATTTTTTTTAGAAAGCGACCATTAATGGGTGGCATGCGGTTAATTCTACATGTCGGCATGAATAAAAGGTGGTATCGCGCCTCGCATATTAGAGCGATCTCCATAATATATGGACCTTCAGTTTGCTTTGAACTTGCCCCGACCCATTTGTTGGTGATGATAGGCCTTCTAAGGACAAGAACCATTTCTTGCTAACTTTACAGTAAGCGTCCTTCAGAAATAGAATTCTAACTTGTGTAGGCACGAGACATATTGAAACTTTGTAGACTTCAAAGATTTTTGTTGTATGTCCTATCCTTTTCTCGTCAAGAGACTCTTAACTCATCCAAGAGAAGCCGAGATATTATCTTCATTTGATATGGCTTCATTCAACTACATTTGTAGATTTCTTAATGAGGGGTATTTTGGTTTTACCCCGAGGGTGTAGGACCCACTTGAGTTCCAAACTTATGCAGGAGAGGTATGGTGTAGCTGCAGCCATGTTGGGGTCTTGTAGAGTGGATTCGATGAAGCCCATAGCATCTCCCAGGGAGTCCTCTCATGTACCAATCCTTTTTTTTTGTGTTTTAGACATTTGCTTTTCTTTAATAGCTTTGAGGAGGGGTTTTGTTGAATGTTTACTGCCAACCCATTTTGCTTTGGCATTATAGATATAGGTATATCTCAGCAATCCATTTTGTGATACTTTGCTTGCCAAATCTACTTGAATTTTGAAGCTTCTAAAAAGTGGGACCATTATCTGAGAATAATTCTCCTTGGAGTCCCAAATGCAGCATATGGAATGTTCTCAGGTGAAGGAATTTGGTGATATTTTCAGTGCTTCATTTCTCTCCCGAGGAGGAATAACCACGCCCATTTGGGGAGAACCCCAAGTGCATTTGCGGCTAGGTAGCAGGTCAGTGCCCCAAAGATGATGGAGGTTCAATGGGGCCGACTACATACGATTCTCCATATCTCAAAGGGCCATGAAGAGAAGCACTTTGGGGTGTAGAGAAGTTTGGATGTTGATGAATAAAATCACCATGATATGACTGGCATAGATGGCATCTTCTAGGCATAATCGATGCACGATCTTTAACCATGGATTTGGCCAATAATATCCCATGCGGCTTAATCTTAAGTTGCATCTTGGGTCAGGATTGGTTATTGCACCACATATCCAGTGTATATCATGCATGACTAGAACTTCTTCATGTGAAAGACATCCACATGGCGGTTGATTGATCGTCACGACACTGCCGGTATAATATATATTATTATTTATGAGGGGTGAATCTTAGGGCTCTTACGTTTTTATCACGAGACCTTAGACTTATCCTCTTGGAGTTGATCACTTATTTCCAGATATTCCATGAATGGTTGCCTCCAATCTTATCCTCTTGCATTTCAAGGGTAGAAGACTTAGTTTTAAAGCCCCAGCACTTTCCTCTCCACGACACCATCATCAAGGGATTACATTACTTATAGGCCTTCTATTTCTTATGGTGATATATGGATTTCTTCATAGTTGGGATTACGCTAGCTCCTTACCTTCACTTTTGCCAAAAGAATCGAATTTCTTCAGTTTTACGATCTTAAAACCCTCCTCCAAGAAGCATTTGTACTTGGGGATTTTTCTCATCAGATCTTTTGACCCCTTCTTGTAATATTTAAAGAAGTTAGAGGGCTTGTATATCATACCATAGTCTACTTGACTTGCTTGATAATGAGTTGTGAAGTCTACAAATATGTGTATGTGTTGGATTCCCATTTTGATTGCCAATTCCAAATGTGGTAGCAAGCTGTAGACCTTCATATTAATGTCTCATTGTTGTTTGTACGCCATGAAAACTCTGTAAGGGAGAGAGTATATCGAGGAATTAAAGCTCTTCGGTTAGTGACGAACAAGAGTCCCTATCGAGCTTTGATTTGTAGATTCCATGGACCTAAGTGCATAGAGCTTTTATAGATGATGCTCCATCAAAAAGTATAGTCCCCACCTTGCTTCTTCTCTTGTTAATGTGTGTCTCTTCATCAGGAGAGATTATAGATTTAAGTGAGGTGGCGAATTATAAGGGAAGGGATGTAGGCTGCTGGGAAGTCACGCTAGCACTACGTGATAACTTTCTATGGAGTATATGTTATATGAACTCCATCAAAATCCCGATTCTCCATATTGCGAAGAGTGCTCTTAGCATAAGCAACCATGGCCTTTGTCATGAGACATTTGAGGAGGATCAATCTTTGATCACGAGGGTTGACTTTATGTGCCTAGCAAGTAGTGTCTTAGCACTTTTGATTGCAACACTACTGACTAGGAGCAGTGAGTGTACTTTTTCAATTGGTGTGTATTTACCCTCGGCTCCTATCAACATTGGTAAGCCGAGGTAATGCATAAATACATTTTCTTTGCCTTCTTCATTGTTATGGGATAGCATAGCTCCCTAACGACCCTTCCAATCTTTGCAGCTTAATATATATAGAATCGGTGAAAACTTTTCATGGATCGGGCTGCGCCAACATACTTGGTGGATTGGCTTGACCAAGTATTTTTTAATGTCTGTGAAAGCCTTTTGACATTCATCATCCCAAGACTTTTAAAGGCATACATTTTCTTGACTAATTTTGAGGAGAAAGGCTTTAAATAAGTGCTTGGAGAGATTGGAGATGGAATGCTTACGATATATGCTAAGCGCCCTTGGAAAGAGCGGTGTTTGCTTTAGTGTAATAGGGGTGAAACATTTCTAAGATTGCCTTCTTTATCTTAGGAGAGGATCTATCTCTATTTCCTCGATTACCTGCACAATAAAACCTAAAAACTTCGGATAAGGACTCCAAAAGCGCACATTTCATGGGTTCATTTTCAACTTGTATTCCTATGAGTCATGTGGCCAAGCATCCTCAGAAGTCATCAAGGAAGTGGCTTATCTTTAAATTTGTTTTAACCCTTGCAGAGATCATCCACACTTACGCATTACGACTACTTTGTAGATTAGATCGTAAATGTTTTGGTAATTGCCCTTTGGGGATGGCTGCTCGGCGCATTTTCAAACCAGGCAAGCGGCATTGCTTTGCAACGATTATATACCGCTGCCCACATGGGTGTTGGCGGTATTATGTAAATGCATCCCATCTGTATGCATTTTATTTGGATTTGTATCAGGAATATCTCTCCATAAAAGAGAACATCTCTGCGTACCCAGTAGAGGTAGTGTTGATCATGATCTCCATAACTTTGTAGGGAAAATCATCTTTTAGGAACCATACTTTTTGTTGTTTAGATCCACGAAATCCACACACATGACCATTACGTATCTGTCCATTCTTCTTCTTCCACGAGGGCTATACCTAGCTACCCAACTAGGTTATTTCTCTTCCACTGATGAATTTTAGCTTCAATCAACTTTGCTTTGTTTTCTTTCTATCACTCCTCTCCTTAGGATGGGGACTTTCATGCGTCCTTGGTGCACCAGCCGGCTGAGTAGGTAGCATCGGGATCCAATGGCTGAGTGCTGTGGTAGGCGCCACCTCATTATCCAACCCTAGCATTTCATTGTAGTTCCAAGCAAAGCAATCCTGTATATGCTCTTGCATAGTAGGGCAACTTAGATATGTTACTTTCTACGTTCTCATGTATAGGCGTGTAGTTAGAAAGGTGCGGCCTCGAGGTCCTCATGGCTTCCCCAAGTTAACTTGTCAACCAACTCCCATCAATAGATTGCTTGCCCAGATCTTCTAGCTCAAGTAGGTGCATTTTTCATTTTAATTTCTCTTCTTCTTAACCCCGATTGCGGGGCGTTTAAAGTTCATGTAACATTGAATGCTTGGAGAGACTCAGGAAGTAACCTATTCCTCTCTTGTGTCAGAACATGCGATCATGAGGTTCCATAATCTATAAAAACATTGATATAACTTCTTTGACCATTTAATTTTTTGCCCAAACAAACCTTTCCAACTATTGACTTGGAGAAGCTTACGCCGGGGTAATAGGTAGGCGGGGAAGTTTATGAGTTGAACTTCTTTACTTCCTATTTCTTCAATATGTATCATATCATCATTTGATATTTTCTTGCTTTTGGCCTTGTAAAAGGGGATGCGATTTCTCTTTTCATGTAACCATTTGTGGCGTAGAAGTGTCTTAGGATGCTCCAACGCGGTGTTGACATTCAAATCTTCAGAGAGATTTGTAGAGCCCATACGGGAATCACGCTTGTTATATGGCGATTGTAGCTTTCTTTGCATGTCTTTTTCGGCAGCTTGACCCTTGCTGCTTGGTGTATGCTCTGGCAAAATCACTTTTGTCTTTTTGATGAGCTTCGGTGCTTTCACTACCAAAGTGAGGTATCATCTGATTCTTTACTGGCACGAAACCATAGGAAGCGGGACTTAAGTGTCACCTCCACCCGAGGAGGACTACTTCTTTTGGACTTGGTGACCTGCCGCTCCCTTTGCGGATGACTTGCCCCCCCTTTTAGGATGCATTAAGGGGCTACCTTGCCGCTATCTTCATAATGTATATTCGGCTGCGCTAGGCGCGCGCCCAGAAAGTGTTGGATTTCTCCATCAATCTTTGAACTCTCTTCCACATCCACCCATGCCTACTTCACCTTTTACTTTGAAATGAAGTATTTAGAGGAACAAGGACCATTTGATTTTTCATGGATCGCATGGCCTTCCAAGAGGGACTTTTATATGAGGCATTGGCGTCAATCATATGGTACTTCACATTTGAATGTCTGCTTCCAAATTTAATTGGGAGAAGTAATAAACGCCTAATGCCTTTTTGGCTATACTTTGATTAAAACCTTGAATGACAATCTTCTCCAGGAGATAGAGTGGAATATTTCAAGAGCCGGTGCTTTCAGGAGAGTATTGAGGGTCGGCTATTACAGGGTTTTTCTGAGGAGGACCACAGGGTCAATCGAAGACTTCGATTTGATTTTTTATCCCATCCACAGGAGAACCCGTCAGCATACTAATGGCACATATGTCTTATGCAGTTCCAAGCAGGCAAATCTTCTTCATATGTGAAGAAGGATCTTTGAAATTATGGTATATGAAATTTACTCTGAGCCTGGCTTTCATGTTGACTTGAAGCAAAGTAGGCACTGATACTCCTCAGGGGTTTTGTGCGGGCATGTACCAAAGATTCCCTAACCACATTGACATCATCGATTGCATCTCCTTATAGCATCTCTTTGAGAGTACTGGAACTTCCTTCAAGTGCTGTAGCAATATAATTATAATTTGGCTGCTGATGCGGATTCTTTGGTGAGATATTTCCTTCTTCAAATTATCTTCCCTTTGTTCTTGTCATTGGGTTTGGAAGCTTTATGTCTTGATTAAGAGTACTCGATTCACGAGTTAGCATCTAATGCACATGGTATGGTACCTCCATCTTCTTACATTTTGGGAAATTCAACTTATCTCTGCGAATCTTCATACTTAAAGAGAGCATAAGTAGCTGACATTTACCATTTTCACTCAAAATAATCATTGCAGTGATTGTCAAATTCTTCGCATGGAAACACGTGTCTTTGTCATTTTTGGCAAAATTTTGGCATTTCTCTATAGGTACTGCCCTACTGGCCGGTGATATGGACAACCCAATGAATTTGGGTAGATAATTTGTCAAAATGCATCGTGACACTTGGCCTTTTTAGGGTCCCTGAGGCAACTGTTCCATACACTTTTTCTATGGCTTGGTCAAAAACTCCTTTCTATTGTCTTTCCTGATTTTCATAGCTTGAGACATGGATTTTTCCTTCAGCATTTGTTGCTTTTGCTTAAGGGAGAATTGTAGATTCCACGGCTTACGGAAACAAAATTTTGACTTTGATGATTACGGGAGGGTATGTCACCAGGACCTTGCGTCCCACTAGAAAGCATCTTCCAGTATATGTAATTACGGCTGACTATTAGCCTAACTCCTCTGTCCTCTTGCCGCTTTGATATGGCGAGGATTTCTTGTGAGGGCATAACCTTCTTCAAGACCTTATATTTTTGGGGTCTTGAGGGGTATAGTATTATGGTTCCTTAGGCTTTGTTTGTTGGTAGGGGCTCCAAGGGAACTTGGCATTTTGCCTTCTTCACTCTCTCCCTAAATGCTATCTTCTTTCTTTGCTTCACTATTAGCGATACATAGGGGCCCGCCACTTAGCTTGATCATAGCGACTCTTAGAGCTCCGAGGAAGCTATCATCATAATCATCTCACATCTAGGTTATACATTTCTCCTCCAAAATAACCACTACAAGTTTCTACTTGCTATGCTTTCATCATTTTTCATCAACCTGCTGAGCTAATTCCCCAAGTAATTTCTTGACTTCTTGGAAAATAATCTACGTCGAGTAATCACCTTAACGCACCTTTCCTTGGCTCATATTACGATTTGAGGGACTCGATCCTTACTCTTTACAATGATGGATTTCTTGCATGTGCTTACGATTATTCAAGCTTACCGCTTAACTTCTTCTTTTGTTATTCTTCTTTTGTTTACATTTTACTTTCGAGTAATCCTATAGGGGGTTCTTAGCGGGAGCATCTCAAAGTGATTCCTAGGAGTTCAACCAATTTCTTCCAACATCTTTTTGACTTTTTGGGATATAGGTGCTTTCCCACAATCCAATTTTGGAACATGATAGACCTATTATCTCTAACTTTAAAGAGTATTTTTCCATAGTGGTAGTGTGCTTTCGGTTGGGTTCTCGACAAAACATTCTTTGAGAGTGTAATCTTGCCCTCTTGATATGTATTAATGGCGCTCATGAACCCAATCCTTAGAAAACATACTTGATCTTTTGATTGTATGCCCCAACACTCTATGATATGGATAGTAAGCTGGAGATGATCCTTCTTGCATTTTGCTCTTACGGTCTCTTACATTTCAAAGCTTCTGAGACCTTTCCTTAGCGGCATTTTTTAAAAGATCTTCCATACCTTATGCTCTTATGAAGAAGAATATTTCTTATTCATGCATTTTGCTTTTACCCCAAGGCGGAAGAAGGAGGCTTTTGATTAGATTTACCTTGTGGCACACCTAAAAGTTGGCGAGGCTTGAAACTTATTCGAACTAATGGCGAGGACTCCACAACATTACCTTTTTCCTTTAATATCAATATTGAGAGGTTGTAGCGGTATATGCTTGACACCTTACATTTCTTTTAGGCTTTTCTCTATCATTACTTAACGACTTGCCGTCTAAGCTAATGGGAGGCCGAGGATGTCACCTGCAATTTGGTAAGGAGTTTTGCACCCGACCCATAAGGTTTGTGCAAAATAAACTGAAATTAGGAATCATGTACTCTGAAGGGCCAAGGTTAATATGATAGAAAAGCATACCCGGTTACACACGAGGGGGCATATTCAAATAAAAAGTTCATAAGTAGAGTACAACCTACCTTACGAGTTATGGGCAACTCGACCCCAAATGACAACGGATGGAACATAACTAAGGTTTAATACAACTCCAATAAAATAAAGCCATAGAAATAGGCGCGCCCGAGCAGATTAGACCTCGATCCACTGCGCACAAGAGACATGAGCTACCTATCCCGGATCCAAGTCTAAGATCCAGCGGGAGAAAACAATAACATATAGAAAGGGGTTGAGAGGCTATACAAGATTGGGGTATGAGTATGAGAACTACTTTCAGCTTGAGGTGTATTATACTCCCCATACATCATGGTCGGTACTAACTATTGAAACATAAGTAATGCTGAAGCCCTAAATCGCTTGAAAGATCAACATAGTTATCTTTAACAATCTAGATAAACATGATAATGCAATAAGAAATCCAGTATAAAGACATAAGTAATCTCCATATCACATCAAGCATATAAATAGAGAGATGCAGCACGTATATCACGATGGCCTCATAACATACAAGCACTTTGCACCCCCTAGTTAAAATATCTCCGTAAGGACTCAAGCAATCACTAGAAGAGCGAGAGGCATACATCCTACATGATCCACAGCTGGCTGGCGACTAGAGGCATAAAATACGTGTATGCGTCAAGCGAGCATCTGGTGAATCGACCAGGCTCTCTTTCCCCGAGGGCAGGGAAGGGGTTTTTATAGCGGAGCGGCTTTCTACAAACATTTTGGGTTTTTGAAGAAAAAGCGATTGAAAACCGAAATCCCTTCCTTAGCAGAATCTCATCTGCATACTCTCCAGAATACTCTGGGCTCTACCCTCCCTCCCAGGTCCCCATACATAACTAACTAAGGTGCGACTTAAACATATGATGCATGAATTAATCTTTAACTACCCCTTAGGAGTTTCCTAAATCAATTCTCGTACCTACTCTTTAAAATTAAATCGATTATACAGCATAAAAACAATACATAGCATAGTATAACGCTATAGATAGGTCGGCACTTTCACAAGGCAGGTAAAACACGATAAAGCCACAATCACAGAGTAAATACATAGAAATATTACTCTCTCGATCTACGGTGGAAGTCCCTCACCTTAAGTCCTTACAAAATTCCACTAGGTAATGCGCTCGGTCCTTGACTTCGGCTAGAATTTGAACTTTTCCCCTTTCCTAGAGAGTCAAGGGAGAGTACTAATTAAATACTGAGAGTCCATTATTTCCCATAGCCGTCCTCATATCTTAAGAATCACGAAGATTTAAGAGTATGATTCCGTATTCTTAAGCTTAGACTCCTATTTAACTCAAAGAAGCATATAAGGGACATTAAACTCTTTAAGATTATGTTCTTCCTTTGACTTAAGCATTTACATTGCCTTCAACACTCTATAATATTTTTAAGCATGTTTAATTTGCAAGTTCGGTCAATCTAAAGCATGTATACATAAACACTAATAATCCTTAGAGCTATTCAAACTTCAAGCATGTCAACATGATGCGTTAATTTGGGCATTTTAGACTTAGGAATTTCATGCAAATTTAAAGACTTTTCTCCCCTATTTATAGGGCTCCAAATTACTACAAACGATTTCACTTATTTAATTCACGCCATCAAATCTAATTAACCAACTAATTATCTTTAGTCATGCATTCAAACATTCATTCATCAACCAATAATCCCATATAACTCTGACCCAAATACATATCTTTTACTAGATGTCCTTCAATTGAACACCTATAAGCCTCACACGGATTGCTTGAGATCGTCCGAAGCATTTCGCTTTAGCACATAGCGTGAAGAAGCGGCCAAGGCTATCCGACCGTAGATGCTCGCCCGGATTTGGGACAAAGCAGGAGGGGAATTGAGCAAAGGCGGAAGACGACAAAGGGAAGGATAGGCGTTGCCGGTAGAGACCAGGCCATGGAAAACGTGAGATCCCAGAGGACCGTGGCCGGTCACACCGTCTTGGCAAAGGCCCCGGCTGCGAGCGCGAGGGGAGGACTACGGAGGTGGTAGGCGTCGGCTGGCTGGCGTGGAGGCGCCAGCCGATTGTAAGCGTTAAGCGAGGAAGAAATTGTGTGGCGGTATGAAATGCTGGGCTCGGCCTTCATGTGGGTGAGTATGGAGAGAGGTGGAGGTAGTGAGATGGAGTTTAGGGCTTGGATGAGAGAGAACCCACGACCTCTCTTACAATTCATTTTGGTTTTATTTATTCCCCTGTCGGTATAAGGTACGCCAAACTTATCATTATCTATATTATAAGAGGCTAAGCTTTTAATAATTCATCTCTTCCATCCAACTTACTTTAGACTTTGTAGTAATTAATTAATTTATCTTTTACCTATGGTCACATATGCTCTCTTTTTCTTTATTTAATTCCACCCTATCTTGTTATCTCCAATTATTTCTCACACTATAACCCAAATAATTATTTAACATTATCCTTCCTACTTTATGTCCTACCCTTCGTTTCTCTATTAAATATTACCTTCCTAATAATGTCCCGACCCAGATCCGGAAATCCCGGTCAATGATCTCGATAAATTCCTTTGGCGCATCTTTGTGGCCTCCCGCGAAATTGTCAAGGTCTTGTCCAGAGACCCGGATCGATCATGCTAATCACTGGGCTTTTTGAGCTGCTCGCCCGATCTACTTTATCCGGAACTGTGAAGATTTGTCAATTTTCCTACCTTAATTCATCTTGTTTTAATTAACACTTAGCAGAATTCTTGATTAAAATGTCGAAGGGTTATACTTTACCATCCACACCCTTCCAACTATTCCGAGGTGTAAGCGGCTGGCCCAATATGGCCTTCCCTAGGGCCATCCATTCGCGAAGGTTGGATTTAAATTTAATATTCCTCAATTTTTCCTTTAATTGGGTTTTAAAATAATAAATTTATTTATTTCCCGTGTGTTAATTAATCTGAGTATTAATTATAGAGTAATTTCTTATTTTATTCACTTAGAAAATTGGACGTTACACATTCCATGAAGTTTAGAAAATTGGAGAGACACTTTTGAGAAACCTTACTGTCCTTTTCCAATTTCTTAAAAGCTTGTGAAATCAAATCTTGGGAGATGTGGTGATGCGGATGTACTTTGAAAGGGTACTATACAACTATCAATATTCAGGAAGTAATAAACCCACACTTTGCTTTGTAGTTTAGGTCAAGGGTTTGTTTACACTTGATGTTGATTTCTCCATCTCATGACATAATTTACTACCTTTTTACGTCTTTGTTTTGTGAGTCAGCGTGAGATCCGATTGTGATCTTGTCACTCACACCTCGAACCACACCGAAATGCATCTTTCAATTGTTGCCATGTTTCAATTGATTGGGTTCCAAGCTTCACATACCATTCAAATTCTACTCCCGTGAGGCTTACAGAGAATTGTCTAAGGAGGAGTGAAGGTTTTGCACTTGTATCTCCAGAGGCTGTCACAATGTGAGCTAAGTGTTGATCAGGGTTGCCAATCCCACTAAACTGCTTGAATTTAGGTACATTATATCCTTTGGGGTAAGGTGCAGTCATGATACCTGAGATAAGATTTATCTCCATCGACAATTATCTCGCCTTCTTTGGCTTGCTTTAATTCAGCAGCCACCATTCATTGTATCTCTTCCCGAGTCATTACAACTGACTGTTCTATAATAAGGCATATGAGGTTCCTCCTTGTTCTCTTGGCCTAGGGACTTCTCTTGCACGAGGGTTGGACTTCTCGACCTCTATACTCGATTCAGTTGATTTGACATTAAGGTGTTCATTTGTTTTACATTTGTGATATTGTGTTTTATGTCAATGCGGTCCGTCTTTTTATATTCAATAGCCCAATTTTCCATTTGTTGAAGTTTCTTCATTTAGAGGAACTTCTTCTATGCCACCTTTTAATGAGGCATGTTGTTGAGGGTAAATCACTGTCCTGTGCCCACCATGGGCTATATGACTTGACTCTTCTTCTCCATTGCTACTTTGAGATTCGATCGCTATTTTGCGAGATCTTGTGAGTAGTCTTAGTTGAATTCTTGTTCATGTGTTAAGATCTTCTCGAGCTTGGTAACCATCCGAACGGTGTGAACTTCCATGTCGGTTTTAGATATCTCTTCGTCTTTCATTTCTTTTCTCTATTAGAACTTTGAGTGGGAGTTTGTAGCTTGATTTAGTGAAGAAGTAATTTGATCAAAAACTCTCTTGTGTATATTTGATAATATTTGCTTTTTCTTTTCATAAAAATTTCTTTGAGTCATTTGGTCTAATTGCAATTTCTTTGATGCTTCATAGGCCTTATAGAGACTTTTGTTGAAAGAATTTCTATAATGGGACTTCGAAAGTCTACCACCTTTATCTCCATTTGTTGGTACAGTGCGGTTACTGCGATGTGGTGGAATTCTTTTTTACAAGCTTGAGTTGTTCAAATGAATTATCGAAGGAACCTATTTGGTCACTTTTGTGTTCCTGGAATGACACAAAGTTCAGCTTCTGTTTTGGAACCTTCATCCTCTTTGGCGTGAGCCTTGAGAACACACTCGTCCTAAATTTTGCATCCTATAGGTTTTAAAGATCTTACTTTTTCAGCCCTTTTGCAATGATAGTGAAAGTGGGTTCATCATCTTTATTATTCATGGAAACTATCTTTCTAGGGTAGGATAGCCTGCTGGAAGCGGATATCCTTGATGGTTCCTCAGCAATAATATCTTCACCAGTTGTTGGGACAATTACATTTGAGTGACTGCCTCTGGATGGAAGGCGTTAGACGGTCAAGTTCTCCTATAATGGTAAAGATCTAGATTCTGGTAGACTGATTTCAGTTATTGTGCCAAACCTAAGTTCGCCTCCAGCAGCTCCAGTATTGAAAGTATAGTTGGGCAATTGAACTTCGATCCCTTCCCCAAGGAAGATGGTGAGCTTCGGGCTTCCAGGTGCAGTTGAACTCTTGAATGCCATTTCATATCTGCAATAAAAAAAATAACAAGGTTAATTTTCTTGCATAATTTATAAAAAACAATGCATCTACTTGTTCTTTTGCCTCAAAGATGGGAGGTGGAATGTGTCCCCACCGGGCGTGCCAGAATTTGTGGGATCGAAAATACCCGCCCGGCATCGTGTCTGTGAAGAGACACCAGGCGATATATCGAATCATAATGAGTATTTTTATTTTATTTATTATTGATTATTGTAGGTTCTTCCATTCCTAATAGAGGCAAGCCTTTATTATTAATTACCCCAGACAGAGTCTTAGGAACCTCCGATTAAGAGCAAAAGTACAAGTAAAGGCAATGAATAACAAAAAAAAATTAATAATAATTTCATTTGTTGCAGAACATGATATTTATTGTATATATTTATCAACACATGGATGTATATACACATTATTTATTTATTTATTTATTTATTTAAATGGCGTCACCTTCCGCCTTGGGACGTATACTGCGCCATTTTAGGATTTATATTTCATCGGTAGCCTTAGAAATGCATGTAGCGTGAGATTTCTATTACTTTGAGATTTAGGTTTATATCACCCATCTCGGGATGAGTATTTCATGGCATACGAGATATATGTAAACTTTGAAATTTATATCTATTAGGCTGCCTCAAGACACATGCTTATATTAAACTTGATATTGGCCTTTATATTAGGATTATGTCGGCCGCCTTGAGAGATGCATATTCTATCACTACCCGAGATAAGTGCCATTTTGACACTTGTATTTTGGGTAGATCTACATATGGGTCTCTTATTATTGTTTTGAGATTAGCATTGCTTCAAATGGAAACTTTACCAAAGCGGAGACGAGAGATGTCCACTTCATTGTTTTAGGAATTTGTATTCCTTCTTTTCTTTTACCTCTAATTATTTGCATATCTTATTGATTGATTTTTTCTTTATTATTATTATTATTATTATTATTATTATTATTATGTGTGTGTATTATTATTATTATTATTTATTTATTCACTATATATACTTGGATGAAATGCAAATTAGCGGAGAACATTATTGCATTTCATTGTTGGAAGTGTATCCAAATTTTTATAGGACGGCCAATGATTAGGCAGAAGCCATGCTATGCGAGGCGAGTATTGGGAAACTAAAAGTTCAACATATGCATAAGATGAATGTGGCGAAATGAGGATGTTAAGATGGATGAGTGGTCATACAAGACAAGATCGAGAAATTAACACATCCAGACAAAAAGTTACATGTTGCACCAATTGAATATAAAATCACGAGAGGCGGTTAAGATGGTTTGGACCGCGTCACGTCGGAGACCCAGTGCTCAGTTCAAAAATGTGATAGTTTAGTTGTAGAGATGTAAGAAGAGGGGTAGAGGTAGGCCTAGGATTACGTGGAGAGAGGTGGTGTCAGGGACCTACGTATATTAGATATTGAGTAGGATCCTTCTTTTGATAGGCGACATGGAGACAAAGAAATCATATAGCCGACCCGACCTAATATATAGGATTCTTGACAAAGTGGACTAAAAGGTTTTCCTTCATTAGCTTATCTTTGTTTGTAGGGATACTGTGTTGTTTCTAACATCCCAATCTCTCATAAAAATTATATGTTGTTATTATTATTTATTTATATATTTTTATTTTTTATTTTATTTCATTTTATTTCAGTTTATTTCATTTCATTTTATTTTATTTTTATTTCATATTTGAGAGCGACATAAAAACAGAGAATCCATATAGCCGACCCCATCTAGTATGGGATTAAGGCTTAGTTGTTGTTGTTGTTGTTGTATTATTTGAAGACTTTGGAGGACATTAATATTCACTTTGAAATTTTTGCACGAGAATGGTTGTGAGTAGAATTGGTGGGCAATCTTGAGGATTAGAGATATTGACATCTCCCCATCTTGTCATGACTTCCCTTTCTATTAATTTTACTTTCCACCATATCATCATCTATTCCTTTTAGTCAAATGAACCATGTCTCTTAATTATACAAACCATAAATCCGCATTGAGACTCCTCGGTCATCCTAAACCACCACTCAAATCTTTCATAAAAGCAAGCTATAACCGTGAAGTACATGAAATTAGTCTTGTGTAGAAGCCTTTGAACTTAACCATATTGATGCCTCTCTTGAGTTTTGCACTTGATGTATTTTATAATTTTTGAATATTTCTAAGTGATGCCGGCAACACAAGAAAGCAATCATCAATTCCACATAGCTTTCCTTGAGGCATATAACTTAAGCTGACCACATGAGACAGCTCCATAAATATGGTATTGTTGGCTTACAATTTATTCTCCTAATTAAGTTCCTCTATTTAAGGAGAATTCTTAACTATGAGATAGAGGGCTTGTATGTATATATTCCTCAACCCTCCATTAAACTTCGAATTAATAAAATATCATTATCTTTGCTTGGCATTTATGGTAGCTTTCAAGGGAGAAACTACAACAAGACTATACATTAGTTTCAAAGAAAACATCTTTGGTGTTGGTTAATCCATGAATTCCTTTGAAACAATTACTTATAAATTCAGCTCCCCACCATCCATTTAATATAGGACATCAAAAAGATTACAGCTTTGGCATTTATAAAACAACTTTAGTTCATTGGTACATTTCATCAAACACTTGGAGGTCATGCCACACACATAGACATTTTGTATCCCTTTTAGAATGTTTTCTCATCAGAATTTTGTACACATGTGTGACATCCCAATAGCACCATATATAATACTCAAATCTAAAAAAAAATTAAAGCCATCTATACAGCAACCCCTTTTTTTAGCGCGTCCAGCATAAGCTGTAGGTTTACCAATCAACTCAACCATGTAACAGGAGTTGGATCTTGATGACTTGAGATATCAACTTGTCGTCTTAGTAAGGTCTCCTTTTAGTAAAGTCCTACGTCTTTATGCTGACCACATTACATTCAATAGCCTTAAGCAACAACTTCATAATCTTGCATTCAATCTGCTCCTCCAGACTAAATTGCACCCCATTCATAAGAGCACCAGAATAGAGTAAACCTCCAATTTCATGAATGTTGGCAGGCCTCCCAGAGCTTCCTCTGGGACATCATAAACACTTCTCTTCAACATAGAAAGGGGTTGCTTGATGGGAAATGGCAGCAGCGGCAACGGTGTCCACAAGGGAGAGGCCGTGCGGCTTGAAGGCTAGGCTGGCGAGGATGATCACCCGGCAGCATACGCGCGCAGAGGCGGTGTTGTTCTCTTAATGCTATGCTTGAAGGGCTTGGGAACCTTCTTGGTTGCGATGGGGATGATCAGCTGACACACGCGCCACGCGAGGCGATCTTTGTTCTTGATAGCGATGGTAGGGGCTAGAATGGCGAGGATCGGTGGCTTCATAAACACCTCCGCGCATGGGGTAGTGTTCATGATCTTCTTCTTTTAGGCGACAAGGCATCGATTAGGGGCGATGAGAATCGATGTCTTCATGAACACCTCTACGCATGGGGTGGTTTTCATGTTCTTCTTTTGGGCAACGAGGCATCAGCGGCGACGACGAGGGTTGACGACTCGATGAACACCTCCACGCATGGGGTGAGTGTAACACCCTTATCCTTTTCAGGACCCAGGTGTCACACCAGCCAGGTCAGGGAGTAAACCCTGGCCTAAGGCTGTATAAAACAATTAATTACTCATAATCACAGCTAATATTAGGAAGCAGGAAATCAAATTCAATACTATTACAAACCATAATGTCTTAAAGTTTCACACAAGACTAGATGGGAGTTAACATACTCCTCAAAACATACAACAAGAAATAAGATAAATGGCCTTGGGCGGTGGTGAGAGCCAACTAAGGAATCAAATCCTAGCTTCCACGCTAAGCGAGATCATGACCACCTTACTACACGCAAAAGGTCATAACAACGGGGGTGAGCTACGGGGAGCTCGATTAAAGGTACAAACACTACATCGAGGTTTACATACTTGTATGCTTTCAATTTTCAATAAATGAAATATTGAAGATTGAAATACAAAAGGCGAACAATATTTAAAACATGGATAACAACATGCTGATCATAATATAAATCATGGCAATATTCAATGAAATCATCACGATATGCTCATAATTAATTATGTAATCTTGTATCATCGAGCGGAAATGAATTCCACATATGTCTGGTGGCCGTATCATGCATTAGCCTTCAAGGTTGGACCCGTATCAACAGCCGTGGAGGTGACAAACCATGGAAACAAATAAATTAGATGCGTGGGAAATGAATTTCACATATGTCCTTGCTGACTGTATCAAGCCAGCAGCCTTCCAGGTTGGACCGTATCAACAACCGTGGAGGTGACAAACCGTGGAGGTGACTCCTAAGGCGGGCTAGGTCCTTCCACAGTAGCTGCCTTGCCTTTGCCCTTCTCTTGTCCTTAAAAATAAAAATACGAACTTCTTAGGAATACAGAATTCATATCCTCAAGGTATTCTCAATTCTAATATCATTAGAGCCCAATCATTCCATTCATCGACTAGAGCATGAATCTAATTGCAAGAATTTTGTATTTCTACATAATCATATCTGAACTTGCTCTTACTTGAAAGAATTAACTCTAATCATCGTGACTTTCAAACAACTCCTAACATGCTTATTTAAACATGATTAATAGTTAAGCATGATTATGAAGCTTAAATCGGCTCTAATTTACTTAAGTTCTCTACAAAAATTTTGGCAGCACCTCCTCTATTTGGAGGGCCCCGAAAATATACAAACATTCACCACATTCCAATCTCTTAACTACTATACATCTCAGCACCTTAAACTTCTTTAATCCCTCCATAACAACATACAATTATAATATTTCAAATTCCAATTATATCAATTTAGGTTGATGTTTTTCATGCCCATTAGCTAGTTATTTAAGATGGGAATTTTCCAAAAGTTTAGGGCTCACTGCAGGGAGGAAGATGGGCTGCGAATCGGAGGGAATCTCGCCGAACTTTAGAAAAGAGGAGAGCAGCACAAGAGGCATGCGTCTGATGGTGCTAACTGCGTTGAGCAGGAAATTTGAGAGCTGCTTCGAGATGGCGTGTGAAGTAGCGTCCATGACCGTCTTGTTGGCTGCTTGCACTAAAAAGGTAGGGCCGGTACGAGCGCTTGTAGCGGTTAGAGTCAGCCGAGGTCCACGGCGATTCAGTGAGCTCAGGCTGCTATTTACCATCGAGAACAAAGGAAGAGGCGATTTGGTGTCTTTGAGTGGCCGTAGCGGCTTGACCGTCATCGATGTGACGCGGTAGGAGAGAAGGGAGGAGGCCCTGATCGGGCTAGGGGAGCTGAAGGAGAGTCGTGAGGGAGAGGGAGATCATGATCCCTTCTCTCTCTCTTTCCCTTCCTCTTTTATAAAAATTTCAGCCTCCTTTTACTAAAGTAATAATATTTTAAATTAAAGTATTATTATTTAAATCAATTCATGGTGTGTCCTCTTGAATGAACAAGCACGGGCGGCGAACCAAAACCCCGACCAGATCCGTATTCCACGGGTCGGCATCATTAATTTACTATTTTATTATTTTGTTATTTAATTCATTCTTTATGTCCTTTCGGTGGTCACGGACCCTACTGTAACCTCACGGGTCGCAATTACGTGCCGTAGAGATCCGGTCTTTGACTTTTGACCCACCAGTTATACTTTATCGGAACTCATATTTTTGTCCCGTATTTCCAACCAAATAATTGAGATTGATTAACACTTACTAATTCTTCGAGTTAATAATCCAAAATTAACCTCTTCAGTCCATCTCCAACTATTCATGTCTATTTGGCACGCTCAATTAATCTCCGTGGTTTTCTCCAGGAAAATAATTTATTTAATAGTAAAAATTTTTTGAGGCGTTACATTTCTCCCACCCTCGTAAAATTTCATCCCGAAATTTTTAGGTACATCGCTTCACTAAAGCAGGATGAGGGTATTGGGCCCTCATTTGGTCTTCTCTCTCCCCAGTGGCCTCCTCTACTTGGTGATGGCTCCCATAGTATTTTTACGAGAGGTATACTCTTATTCCTTAATGTTTGCTCCTTCCTATCGAGGACTCGTATTGGCCCCTCTACGTATGTCAGATCGGGTGCCAATTCTACGGTCGGTCCCTTCAGTACTTGATTTGGATCTAAAAGACACGTCCGCAAGACCGACACGTGGAAGACATCATGGATCCTCGATAACTCCTCTGGCAATGCAAGTCGGTAAGCGACAGGGCCCACTCGGCCCAGATCTCGTAAGGCCCGATATATCGTGGACTCAGCTTCCCGTGTTTACGAAATCTCATTACGCCCTTCCAGGGAGACACCTTCAGGTAGACTCTGTCTCCAACCTCGAACTCTAGGTCTCGTCGGTGGTTATTAGCATAACCACATTTATGCATCTGAGCTTTCCTCAATCGTTCCTTGATGAGCTTCACTTGCTCTAAAGTCTATTGCACTAATTCAAGACCAAGTAATTGTCTTTCTCCTTCTTCATCCCAGCATAATGGGGTCCTGCAGCTTCTACAGTATAGGGCTTCGTACGGTGGCATTCTAATACTAGTTTGGTAGCTATTGTTGTAGGCGAACTCCAATAGCCCCAAGTTGTATTCCCAGCTTCCAGGCAATTCCATAACGCATGCTCGACGTAAGTCTTCAAGTATTTGTATTGTCCTCTCGGTTGTCAATGCATCCAGGAGGATAGAATCTAGTGCCTAAAACTCAACTTTGTCCCAAAGGCCTTATGTAGGCTCTACCAAAAGTGTGATGTAAATTTCGGATCTCGATCGAATACGATGGACACTGGTACTCCATGCAATCTCACGATCTGGTCCACATATAGCTGTGCCAATCGATCCGTTGAGTATGTAATCTTGATAGGTATAAAGTGGCCGGATTTGGTCAACCTGTCAACAACGACCTAGATCGCGTCTTTGCCACAGGTACAGTGCAAGGTAGACTAGTCCGCGAGAGTCCGCCAGCGATTCTTTCCCACTTCTATTCGGGAATCTCTAAGAGCACCAACAACCCAGGTGGCTTCTTGTGTTCCGCCTTGATCTGCTGACAGACCGGACACTTAAACACAAAATCAGCAATTTCTTTCTTCATGTTCCTCCAGACGTAGTTTTGCTTGATGTTCTGGTACATCTTCGTACTCCCAGGGTGCATAGCGTAAGCTGAACTATGAGCTTCCTCCATGATCTGCAACTTGAGAGCCACCTTATTGCGTGGCACATAGATCCGTGCACCCACCATAATGGCTCCATCTGGAGATGGGAATAGTGATACTTGCGCCTTCTCTTCTAGAGCTTCCTAGCTAACTTCATCAGCTTGGGGTCCCGCAATTGAGCCTCCTTGGTCTCCGATATCAACGTTGGGCGTATGCGAAAATTTGCCAATAGGGCCCCCAGCTCATCTACTGCGAATTGGGCTGGATAACATAGTAGGTTTTGCATCCAGATGGCTCGACAAGCGTAGAAATTACGGGGGTTGGAATAGTGCTATACTCATCTTCGGGTTGGAGCACCTTGGTAATTTTAAAATTTGGTTTCAAGGCAATAAACAATGAAGCTGAGTATTTGGCCATGATTGCAGGCTTGCAACTCTCTAGAGGCCTTGGAGTCCAGGATCTACAAGCAACCACAGACTCCCAACTAGTCTTTTGGCACATGAATGAAGACTTTGAGGCAAAAGAAGAAAATATGGTGAAGTATAAAGCCTTGGTGCAAAAGCGTTTTGCCGACTTTCGAAGCTTTCTATTACAAAAATTCCAAGAGCTGAAAATCAAGAGGCTGACCTCCTCTCAAAACTCGCTTCTTCCAAGGCTGAAATAACACGATCCATTAACGTTCAGTACTTGCCAACAAAGACAATTAATATCGATCTGAAGACAAGCTGCTTAAAGTGACTGAGGAGCCATGCTGGATTCATCAACTCTTGAGCTATCTTCGATATGGATCCCTGTCATCAGATCCCAAGTTGGCACGCCAGATCAAGGTCAGGGCCAACTGTTTCACTATTCTGGATGGATATCTTTACAAGAGATCTTTTACTCTTCCATTATTGAAGTGCCTACGCCTAAGTGAAGCAAATTATGTCCTTTAAGAAATTCACAAAGGAGTTGTTGGAGACCACTTAGGTGAGAAGGCACTCATTCACAAAGTACTCAGGCAGGGATATTATTGGCCTACCTTGCTCAAAGATGCGAAAGAAATTATTCAGAAATGCGACGCATGTCAGCGTTACGCCAATATCCAGTGGCATCCTGCTTCACAACTCACCCTTATTGTGAGTACCAGGCCATTCGCACTTTGGGGAGTAGATCTCCTCGGTCCCTTTTTGAAAGGCATCCAAGCAGGATGAAGTTTTTGATCATGGCTATCGATTACTTCACCAAGTGAGTAGAAGCCGAGCGCCTATCCTCCATCACTGAGAAAGTGTGTCGGAAATTCCTATGGAAATCGGTAATATGTCGCTTCGGAATTCTAATGGCCTTCATCACCGACAACGGAAGACAGTCTGCCAATGCAACATTTAAGGATTTCTGTGAAGAGCTCGAAATTGAACACATGCTCACTTCAGTTACTCATCCCCAAGCAAATGGGTAGACGAAATACCAGGAGCCATTTGGGCGTACCGAACTACTAGTCGAACCCCTACCGGAGAAACTCTGTTTGCCCTCACATTCGGAGTTGAGGCAGTCCTCCCAGCCGAAATTGGAGTCCCAACTCCACGGATCCAGGCCATTGATCCAGTAAGTAATGAGGAGCAACTTTGAGCTGAGCTCGACCTGCTAGAAGAAAAGAGAGATGAAGCCACCCTCCGAGCTGCTGCATATCGCCAGAAGGTCAAGCTCCTCTATGATGCCAAGGTGAGAGAGGTAACCTTTCAAGTGGGCGACCTGGTCTTGAGGGAGAACATTTTTGAAGGCAACAAAAGTAGAACAGGGAAGCTTAATCCTAACTGGGAAGGCCCCTATGTTTTACTTGAGAGATTGTAAAGCGTGGCACTTATTGGCTCTCCAAGATGGGCCGGAAAGATGCTCAAGCGCCTATACAATTATGAACATCTTAGGAAGTATTGTCAATGAAACTCTCTATTCTTCAATACCACGGTTCTTTGTCAATAAACGCGCATGGAACTAAGGGAAGCAATTAAAAGTTCCACAGATCACCCTATGATCCCCTAATGATCCTCACGAGAGCTAGGCAGTGGGCCAAGGCTGAGTCATAAGCGTAACAGAAGGACTTGGGGAAAGCGCTTACGAAGGCAACTTGCTAAGAAACACCACGGCCCGGCGGAGGCGAGGGTCAAGGCTCGAGGCTGTTTGTAACATAATGCATGGCGACCTGGAAAAAACTCTCAAAAGGCACTCAACTAAGGAACGCAGCAGCGGGTCTAGGCTCGAGCTGTAATACACTAGTGAATAGCCTAAGAGAGTAATTTTCGAGAAGTACGACACTGATAAGGAGCTCTTCCCTAACTCGTCGGCTAAGGCTGAACTTCTTTGGGAGGACCTCTGAAGTCCAAAACAAAATCCCCAACTCAAATTAACAAGCAAGATGGTAGCGGGTCTAGGCTCGAACCATCCTAAGCGAGAATGATCACCTAGGGACTCAACCAACAGAACCCAAGAAAAATGAAGAACCCTAAAAAGGAAGCATCACAAAACTTTGAAATATCAAAGAAATCCATTCCATACGCAGGGTAAAATAAATTTCATTTATCGAAATAACATTGACATGAGTGGCAGGCAAAAACAATCGAGGCTATATGTCATTGAGAGAAAGAAGATACAATTTAAGCAAAAGTATCAGAACATGACTATTAATTATCTTAGAGACAAGCTGTGGTGACATCTCCAAACGCCTGTAGGAGCTTCTCGGCAATTAGTAGGGACGATTTCTTCTCACTCCACTTCAGTAGAAGTCCCGGCTCTAGCATCGGCATCACCAGTCGCGCCAGCTAGAATTTCCAAAGCCCCAAGGTAAGTTAAATTAGTGAAATCAGCTTCGGGAAACCTCAACACAAATTCCTTCAAGACAAGGAAGCTCTCCTCCCGCCCTTCATCGCGAGCCTCATCAAGAGCCGATTCCGTTATCCAAGAGGCTTCAGCACAAACCTCCTCCAATTCCTTCACTTTATTTTGGCTCTTGGACAATGACTTCTGGCAAACCTCCAGTCGGCCGAAACGCTCTCACATGATCTCTTCAGAGAGTCTCTTTCAATAAAAACAGTCGTCAAAAGAGACCCTTTCTTCTTTAATTGCACAGAGAGCTCGTCATTCTCCTTTTCTAGGAGCTCAACAATTGTTCGCATAGAAGTCATCTCCAAGGAGAGGATTTCGGCTTCCTCTTTGGTCTTCGAAAATTTCTACTCAGCGAAGGAGTAATTAGTTTCAGCAGCTTCCTTATCCTTGAGTAATTCAGTGTTGGCGACCTTCAAGGCAGCTACTTCCTTCTCAAAGGCGAAGCTTTCTCCCTTTACTTTAAGCTCCTTCTCTATATGCCTTTGGGCTTTTTAATTGGACTTTTTAAATACGGCCTCTAAATTACTCTTTTCAGCCAGAACCCGATCCTTCTCATCAGAGACTCTCTTTAATTCTGCGGTCATTCGGGCGACCTCCCCTTCCAGTTCCCTGCTCTTCCTAACATACTCACTAAGCAACAACATCTTGCTCTCCTCCTCCTCTTCCAAGATACTTGCAGCACGGTGACTAAAGAACAGATTCTACATGTGCACAAAAATAGATTGAGGATTGATACAAGTAAAACCCTGTATAAGTTCGGAGAAAAGATACATACAGAAAGCCCCTGAAGGGGAAGGAGCTCGGCCAAGTCATGCCTCGTAAAGTGATCAAGTCTAGACTCGATCTCTCCAGGCAAGATTGATTTTATCATAGAAGCGACAATTTTGGGGTCATTGATCGAATCCCCTCTTTGGGATCCACATGCAGCGACCCCTTGGAACCTTTAGATGTAAAAGAGCCAGCTAAGCTAGAAGACTGCCCTAATGGAGCCTCGTCGCCACTCGACCAAAAGCTTGGTGGAGGTCGAGCAACTCGAGTAACTCGAACCCGAACCGGTTCGAAGTTGATGGTAGGATCGGCCGGTCTTCCGGATACACCGATGACTCGGACGTCATCATCATCCAAATCCTTGACGGCCTCAGGAAGATCAGGCATGCGCCAGAATATCTCTTCTTCATCTCCATCAACAGAAGGAATTAGAGAAAAATGTCTGACTTGATCCTCCTGCTCCTGAGGTCCTCGTCTGTCTCTGTTGTGCTGGACTTCGTTAGCATCATCACTTACAAAAGCGTCCTTATCAGTCGGAATACGAGTAGATAGCGGAGGGACTACCAGAGCACTCTCAATGGGATGTGATTGTACTGATTCTACTTGCCTCTTCTTCCCCCTAGAGACCACTTTCTTCTTTTTGATCGCCGTCTTCCAAGCTGGCTCATCTTCAACTACTTCATCGGGGATCTCGCCGTCTCTTTTTGTGGGGCGGCTTGACCTCTGAATTCAACTCCCGCGTCTATACCTTGTGGAGCGGTGGGCTCATCATTGCCTTGCTTGGATCCGCCAAGCTCATCATCACCGGCGGTGAGTGGGTTCTCCAACATTCTCCGAATCGACCTCTTCATCTTGAGCCTTCTTACGGATTTAAGCTTTCTTCTGCTTTTCCAACCGTGTCGTGTTTAGCTTCTCAACACGAGCTCGGGCTTTGTCTAACAGAGTTTTAGCACTCTTAGCGAGGTCCATTCCTTCGCCTAATAAACAGAAGAAAGGAACTCGATAAACAAAAAAAGCGCAACTTGGAAAGAACAACACAAATATAGTAGCTCCTATCCTTCACTAAAACAACCAACTTCTCCATAGAGATCTTATTGCTCAAGTAGAGCTTCGGGAGAGATCACAGGAACATTTTAAGTAATTTCTTGAGGCATGAGTTCTTTTTTTGGGAGAGCTTCTCCCTACTTAACACACAGGACGAGGTAATCTCCACTCAGTCGGAACCCCGAAACCCCCCTCTATAGAAACGAAAAAGTACCTCTCCTTCCATCTCTTTATGGATGTCAGCGCTGAACCAAGGATGCGCCTATCTGGCCTAGCGCCGAAGAAGTACCAGTCGGTATTAGACTCCCTATTGAGGCAGAAAAATGCCTCGAATAAAGACAGTGTGGGGATAACACCACAATCAAGACAGACTATCACAAATCCACAGAGCCATCTCCAAGAATTTGGAGTTAGTTGTGATGGGCATACATTGAAAGGCTGGAAAATATCAAGGAAACGTGGAGGAAATGGAAGCCGAAGTCCTCCTAACAACGCGTCTATATACACCACAAGCTCACCGTCTCTACCAGAACTCACCCGATAAGAAGAATCAGGGACCCTAACCTCTGGTTGAAACTTCTTATAGCTAATCTTATAATACTTGACTAAGGCATCTACTTCTTAAAGCCATCTTATAATACCAGAATGCTAGAGAACGAGGTGGAGCATGAGAACTGCCTCTTACTAGGTTTAGTGCCTACAGTGCTATTAGAAGGAACAACACAAGAAGAAGACGCCATACCTTGAGGAAAGCTCTCAGAGAACAAGGAACTTGCAATGGGAAAACCAGAAAACCTCTCCACCACCAGCAAGTTAAAGAAGATGAAGATGAGTGGAAAAGTAAAATCAGGCGCAGTATTTAAAACCACCTAGAGAACCGATCCCACGGCTTGGGTAAGATCGTTCAAAAACTAAAACGATCCTCACCTGACACCTGTCCCCTTCATCCAATGGACAGGACACTTCATTTGCAAGAGCAGGCCTGGATGAATACCACGTGGACTATGAAGAACGCACCCATCATTACCCATTATCACACTCTATGCCGTTACAAGAAAAAACAGTTGTTAAGAATCGTGCGGACGTCCAACATTAAATACAGTTACTGCACATTGAGGTTGACGTTCACTACAAGCCATCCCACAGCACCTCAGAAAACCCTCATAGAAGGAAATGAGGTCCTGAACAGGTCGATATGCCTAGCTAAAATCGCTTAATGATTCACAAAGTTATTCGTTCATCCTCCGAGCTCATCGCAAGCATATTTTAGGGGAAACAGATGATAGGGATGGATCTGGAGGAGGACACGTGGCGTCCAAGTAACTAAGCATGTGAGCATCATGTGCCCGTCTTCACAAAACACTACCAGATTCCTCTATATGGCCGAGGTCCTCCCCAACTCGGAAAATGGTTCAAGTGCCGAGGTCCTCACCGAGTACCTCATCACCTTTCGCCAAAGCGAGCCGCCCTCAGTATAGTCCCTCCTCCCACAGCCTCTCACCTGAAGGTCTCTTCCAGAATCTTCTAGAAGCCCAGTCAGTTAGTCAGTTAGAGAATCAGTTGGACAGTTACCAATCAGTTAAGCCGTTACACTGCCAGTATCAAATCTAGAAGCATCTAGAAGAACGTTGAGCTGGATTTGCTAAGTTGGAGTGCTGATCCGGCACACACGTGCCCAAATTGAGTGGCTTCCTCCCCAAGCCTCACCCTAGTCTCCAGACCCTATAAATACCCCCTTCCCCCAGTTTAACAGATATCAACTGAAATCCTGGCGAAGCCCTGCTCCCTTGGAGACTTGAGCTCTCTCCATCTTCTCCCCCTTCTTTTCCTCTTCCATTTCCTCACCTTGAAGCTCATCAATAGAGCTTCAATTTGTAGATCTGAAGGAGATTTAGTAGATCTTTTCCCTCATGAACGGGGCTCGTGGTTTTTTCCTCAATTTTGGGGTTTTCCAAGTTAATTCTTGGATGTTCTCTATTTTTTGGAGCTCTTCTCTTTGATTTCCTGATTCTTTCCCTTTCCTTCTCAAATATAAATTCAAATGTCTGTCGAATTTGGGGCTTGATCCGAGTTTTGCACCAACAATTTATTTAAAAATTTCGAGGTGTTACAAGTTAACACCTCAAGTCTTTATAGCAAGTCCAAGACTAAAAATGACAGTTGAATAAAAAATACTCTAGCAAGAAAAATAGTCCAATTGCTACAATTTGGACAGCTCTAACCAGCAAGGCATAGGTTCAAAAGTGCATATATGAAGGATATGGACAATTGAATTAACTCAATCAAGCCCCCAACCTTAAAAAAAAAAACCTAAAAAAAAACTAAAACAGGACAACATACGAGAACAAGAAAGAAGGCTTGCTATCTGCTCGCAAAGCCCACTTAACAAAGATAAAATGATCAAATAGACAAATCAAAGTAAAAAAAGAACCTATAATAACATACATTACCGTAGCCATGGGCAAAGAGTTGATGAAGCTCGACATACCATCATCTTCTCCTTCATCAAGCTCCAAAGCCTTAAGCTGATGTTGTCACGCATTAGAAATCGAGTCTTCTGCTTGGACCTCCACCAAGCATCTGTAAAAATCCGGGTCTCACTTCGCTTGATACCTTGCACTCACTAACTCACTCATCGCGATCGGGACTTAATCAGTGCTGCAGTGGCCGCGAGATGAAAGAATGAGGAAAACCTAGCTTGCTTGCTTTTTAGAGGATGGGGTTTTAATGTATGATTTGGGGTTGGTAACCGAGAGAGATTAAGTTCTGAACCTTTAAGAGCTCCAAAGATAATTAATAGTTCAATAGACACAGTAGTGTGAGAAAGAAGAAATAAAACAAAAAGTGATATATATGAACCCATATAACCAGCCAAAGGTTTGTGTAGGACCTTCATAATCAAGCGACATTAGTGGGTTGTGGCGTGGGTTGTGAAATAATCAAGACAATTTACTATTAGTCCTTGTTCAAAACTTTTTTTTCATGAAGTCCGTAGCACCTTATATTGTTCTTATTCAATATTTCATCAAACCCCAATTTAATAACTGTGCAATATAGGGAGAACCAAAATCTTAGGGGTGGATTTGTATTTTTTTTTTCAGTTTAGCACCTAGGTTAATTATTATTTATAAATAAGTCTCCATAAGGTCGGTTCCAATATAGACTTTTATTTGTAGGTTCAGAACTTTCCCAGTAAATTACAAATCCGTTCTTGGGACATGAAACATTGGGCAAACATTACTATTAATCCAACAAAGGAAATACTAAATCGATGAAATATTTGAGATGCAATAATTTTTAAATTTCCTCTAAAAATGGGGGTGTTACACTGCCGGACAATCGTGTTCGCCTCGACTGCGATTGACTCCGGCTTCAGTAGATGATCAAGCTGGTACATGAAATTTTTGTTCACGACACATATGCACTGCACATACACATTAATTATACCTTTGGGAGATATTTTGCTTGGTTATTTGTTGATATATCATGTTTATATCCTGTTGATGCATCTTATTGATTTCCGGAGATATTATGCTTGGTTATCTATTGATATATTATGTTTATATCCTATTGATGCATCCTATTGATTCATGAGATGTCCTACTTGGTTATCAGTTGATATATCATATTTATATGATTTTGATGCGTTCTATTGATTTCCTCTTATATCCCGCTTGGTTTATTTGTCAATATATCTTGTTGATGCTCTAATATTGATGCATCCTGATTTCTTATTCTGCTGTTTTGACTCACTTATTGCTACTACTATTATTCTTGAATATTTATGACAAAGTTATTTTTTTTGTTATATCAAAGAATTCAAAAAACCACTCCTCGTACGTTTTACTTTTATCCGAATATTTATATTATGAGGTTTATGCTGGGATTTATTTTCGGAAAATACTATAGTATAAATTTTTTTTCTGCCTATTTTGATTTTATTAGGCATAAAGATTTTGGGAGGATGCCACATTGTTTTTAGTGGGACTTATTGAGCTTTCTAGCTCACGCTCCATTGATTTTTCCCTACTACGAGGTCACGACAAGTAGCTAGGAGTGGAATTTAGGAAGGAGTTCCGTGGAACAACCCTGGCCTTAGAGTATTTGGAGTCAAGGTCCGCGGATCTCTATTTTATTCTCAGTGAGGATCCTACTTCAGGATTTTATACATTTGTTGTATATTTATTGTTAATAATATTGTAATTTTATTTGTTCTAATTCAGTGCCTTGCGTACTTATGGGGGCAACCAATAAGTATGAGACGTTTGTCACGTGCTCGGGGTATGTGTCAGGTTTGGGGTGTGATAGTGAAGCTGTGAAGGTATGTGAATACCCCGCCTAGCCCGATCTGGCACATGCACCGATGACCTGACATCCTATATCGACTCAAGTAGAGAGCTCGTCGACCAAGCAAGCAGAAGGGAAATTGTTAGGGGGAAAAATCACACCCTACAAGTGGCATAATCCTGTAGGCCTGAGGTAGTGGGTTCTCACATAACCAGTTGAACCACACTATTGAGCCGCCTGGAGATTCCATCATGTAGAAGGCATGAATACTCCCGAGTCCATGATTGCGTTGGTGTCAGAGATGACCTCCACGACCAACAGCTTGGCATGATAGCTATGGCGCACTTGCGTCTGCTTTGACATCAAGGGCGACCCCCCACGACCAACAGCTTGGCAATGGCCTATGTGGTATAAAAAGTGAGGAAAAGGGACACAGGGGGGTCTCTTGACTCATCCCCCAGCTCGAGAAGTTTCCCCCTTGTTCTCTTTTGTCTCCTCGACAACTTTTCTCATCTCCCTCATATCTCCACTACAAAAAAACTTGAAAATAGCTACGGCAAAATCCGTCGCTAAGTCATAAATTTCCGTCGCTAAAATAATTCAGCAGTTTTAGATCCGAGCAATAATTTTGCGAGCGGAATATTAGCGACGGATTAGCAAAGGACTCTACCCCTAGCTATTTAGCGAGGGAACAAATTCCCTTGCAATTCCCTAGCTATATTCCCTCGCGCCATCTAACTTTGGCGGGGTCTTAACGATGGTATGTTGTAGCTACTTAGCGAGGGAATAATTTTCCCTCGCAATTCCTTAGCTATATTCGGTGATTTTTAAAATTCTTTCCCTTGCTAATAGTTACTTGTCACCAATATTTATTTTTATTTATTGGTCCTCTGTAGTACAAATTTACATTTGTAAATTCATATGCATTTAGAATAAAATTTAAGCTTAAAAATTAATATAAACATATAGAAAAAAAATTACCATTAATGCAACAACTGAAATTCATATTATTACTCCATTAAGTTTTGAAGGCTACATAAGATTCTCATCCAACTCTCCTTACAATGTCATCTTTACATTGTTTGATCATTCACCGCATTCTTTGCTGACTATAAAAAAAAAAAAAAAAAATACAATTTCCAGTTCTAAGTACATGGAAACTTCACAAAATCAGAATGTACCCCAAAACATAGATATCTGCAGGAGGTGAAGTATGAAGCCATTCTTGGTGGGGATTTCCTACCTACATTCCATGTTGCAACAAAGATCAGCACTAAAGAATAATGAGGAATAAGAGAATATCAAATAAGAAATGGCAATGTGAAAAAAAATCATCTCTAAACAATTGACTGGACACAAACAATTACAGAAGCATTAATTGGTTGAGTTGGCAAAATTTTGAGGTTTTGTAGTATAAACATATAAAACAAATAATTTGACTGGCTATGCTCATTTGCATCCAGTTGACTGATATCTCATCCAGAAAAATAGCTTTCACTTCTCTCCATAATATCCAATATTGGGTAACTTCTGGAAATGTTTAAGAGGGGGAAAGAAAAAGGTAATAGAAACCAATGTGATGATAACCTGTGGAAATTGGTAATTCCGAAGTCTTAGAACATCAGCTATGCTTTTCACCATTTGGTTACCCATGTCAGATGAGAACTTTTGCACTAATGCACCAAAGTAGCACTCATAAGATAAAAGCCTAAACTATTATGCAGTACATAACTAGATATTATAAAGGTCGGGATTTAGTAAAATTATTGTAAAATCCGCATAATTTATGGAGTAATTAAACTCTTAATTATGGTCCTAATTATTTTCAAGTTAATTAAGGACCTAGCTAAGGACTAATTAGAAATTTTTGAACCTATATATATATATATATATATATATATATATATATATATATATATATATATATATATATATGTACAAAACATGTATATATAATTACATATATAGATGGTTTGGTTAAGAAACTATATTGATGCATGAATAATAATAAGAATACATGTCATACTATAAATTTATAACTCCTAGGATGGGAACATTTATTATATTGAAATAAATGTTTAAACACGCATTTCGTTGGGTTTTGTGGGAGAAACTTTAAAGCATGATTGACTGATGGAGGTGAGAATGAGTATATACAATATGTTTAAATATATAGGAGGGAAAGGAACAATGAAAAAAAATTAGACAGGACATGCATTGAATGAATGAGTGAATTCATAGACTTTCAGCGAAATGTAGAAAAAATTAAATAAAAGAAAGAACGTGTGATGGTGATAGGGTGAGAGGTTTCATGGTTTCATGAGAGGGAAACCGATTCCCTCTCTATCATTCTTTCACCCTTTCTCTCACATCGTTGAGCATGGGTAATGAAGAGATCCACACGATGCAACCTTTCTTGCGGATTCACTATGCATGTCGGGGAGGGGATAGCAGCGACCCGTCCCGCCTGTCACAAGTCATCCTGCTACCTCGAGCCCACCCCGGCTGGCCTCCCTTAGGTGTTTAAGGAGGTTTGAACTCTAGGAAGCACGCTCACTCCTCTTCCAGCAAAGGCAAGCCCTTGGTGTAGTTGCAACCTCATGAGGAGACACTTTCGGGACGTCGCCACTTTGAGTCTGCCTTGAGAATCTGGCCGGTAAGTCTCTCGCGCTTGTACAAAGGGTGTGTGCACTCCTAGCAGTAGAGTGAGTTGTTAGCATAGGGGAGAGCTTGGGTGAGTTGTTAACTTGGTACTGAAGGGTAAGTGAGAGCAGAGAGAATAACATGGAGAGTGGCTTGCTTCATTCTCGAGTCCACGTACATGAGAGGGACTGCACATGCATTCAGGCATGATCCCTGGAGATGTATAGAGATCATGGAGAGGGATGGCATGATTGTAGTTGTATTTTAGAGAGAGAAAGAGAGAGCATGGAGAGAGATGTATTATGGAGAGGGGCCAGCAGTGTAGTAAGAGGGAAAGGATGGCCACTGCGACTCTAAGGAGGGTGAGTGCAGGGCTGGTGTAGTGCTGCACGAGGAGGGGGACTGCATAGAGAGAGAAATGAATGTAGTTTAGAGAGCGATAAAGAAACATGATGGGGTTTGGGAGAGAGACATGCATGCAGTCTAGAGAGAGAAATACATGTAGTTGAGAAAGAGAGGGAGAGACATGCATCCATTTAGAGAGAGAAGTAGACGTGGGGACTCATGTGTGTGCATGCATGGGCCGATGGTTTCATTTCATGAATAACTGAGGAGGGAACCATAAAGAGACCTTGAGATGAGAGTGCATGTTGGTGGCGCTTGAGGAATTGTGATTTGTTGGGCTATGATGAGAGGCCTGGTTTGTTGATGAGATTGAATGGTGTTTTGGCATGGATTTATGCATGAAGGTAAAGTTCTTAGTGCTGTGTCTATGGAGGAAGTAGTAGTTATGTTAAAGTAGAGGAGTTGAGTGTGTTTACTTTAATTTAGTGATGGTTTGTGTTGTTATGGGTGTGAGTTTGATTTGGTTGTGCTTTTGTAGGGTTATTAGAGGCTATGGGTTGAGTGTTAGTCTATGGAGGGTGGATTAACATGCTCAAGTACATGCTATGATGGTAGTTCGAGAAAGGAGAAGGCATGAGTTGGTGAGTCTTGGTCTCGTGTGGTATTTGTGGGTTCAATTTGTGCTTGTCATGAGAGAGTGTGTTGGTTTTAGTATAAGTGTTTAGATTGATGAGTCAATGACTTGATTTCAACTGGTGGCTAATTTCAGTGGTGAGAAGCAAATATTGTCATGATTATAGTGGGCTCAGTCGCAATTGGTTGACGTAGTTGGGCCTTGGATTGAATTGGTAGGCTATAAGCAAAATAATAAAATTGCGAGGTTTATTAATGAGGTAGGGGTGGTACTTAATTAGTTAAATTAAAATTTGGGCTTGGTTTGAGAATGGATTTGGGCCTTGTTTGAGAATGGTATGGGCTGGTTTGGGTTTAGTCAAGAATAGTTGACTAGGCTAATTAAAGAGATAGTTAGGTTTAGAATTGAGTTTATTCGATAGGCCGTGCCCATTTAGTTGCTTGCGAAATTATAGATAATGTTATTATTTTAACACTTGAGCATATTTTGAGTTGGGACTCATGTTTACCAGATATTGACGAGGGGTGTAGAGCTTCGTTTGGAACAACTGTTTGAATAGCTACCCGAAGTAAGTTCCTTTGCCTAATTCCCGCCCGAACATGGGCTTTATTGGCATTACTCGATAATCTTTCGTTATCCATGTTGGTGCACGCAAGTGCTATTGCTTATCATATTTCCTTTTCTTATTTGTGATGTGATCTAGTATGATTATCTAGTTGATATTTCTCTATGATAAACTTGATGATATGCACATGTCGGTTTTATGACTCCATTGGATTATTGTTTCCATAATTATGTGCATTGGTAAGTTGGTTGTTGGCATTACTGTCATGCCCCGAACCCAAACGGGACATTGGCAGACCGGCCGCATACTTGTGGAGATAGGCCCCACTGTGTATGCAAGGCCTCATAACCTGTTCGCAATTATTATTTAACCAAAATAACACAAACTTTATTGCCTTTTAAAGAAAAATCGAGTTCTAAATTCAATATCCAAAAGACCACATAACAAGTGGAATAGTCTATGGGAGTCAACTAAAACAAGCAAACTTATTCAAAACAAGACATGTAGTTCGTAAGACATTAATGGTTGAGTCTGTCTCTAGATATCCCATCAACTCACCAAGTAGCTATTCCTCGGGATCTGAAAAACATGTCCAGAGATTAGTGAGCTTGGGAGCTCAGTAAGCATCCACTAAAATAAAAATGTTCCATGCAGATTTTAGTAATGTAATATAAGATATTGCAATAAGAGACAAGACATTTAATTTCAAGAAAAGATAGCATACCAAAAATAATATTTCCTATGATAGTATCATCAGAAAATAATGCCAAGTCATAAAATCATAGAATTTGCATTTATATCTGAAAATAGTATAATGCCTCCCAAACGTACTATGACCACTATTTACCCTGATGGTGCGGGTCAAAATTTCATATGTGTGATCTCGGTAACCCAAGTCGAAATGAGACATCCCCCAAAAGAAGTCGTCTGTACCATTTGTTTTACCTCGGTGGTCCGAGTCAAAATCAAAAGACTGTTATCATTCCCGACAGCACGGGTTGAACTAGTTCACAAGCAAAACGTGTCGACACGGTCAATGTATAACCCTCATTGACGTTGGTCAAAACATAGACCGTTTGGAGACGTATACAAAAACCCAAAAAAAATCTCAAAATAGCTATGTCCAAAAGAGGATAACAAACAATGGTCGACTATATCACCAAACACAACATACATGCATGGTTCAATTGTAGAGAAAATAAATCCTTTATGTTTTCATGAACTATTATTGATACCATAAACAAAACTTTAATAAATAAAATAGATTTCATATTCATATATGAAAACTTTTAATAAATTTAAATGTGGAAAACTTACACCCAGCTCCAAGTTCAATCTAACCGTATTTGGAGCCTCCAGAATTGAGGATCTAACATAGAAAATATGATATCAGTTATTGAGGTTTACAATAGCCACACACTACTGTACCTATCACCAATACGAAAACACCATTACGAGATTCCATTAAATATTCTACCCATAAGTTATCTAATTTAACCTATTTAATTCCGCAACTAACTCTGAGAACAATTAAACAAATCTTTTAATCATAAAAATAACTTTGTTTAAAATATCAGTTATAAATAAAAATAACTAGTTGTAGAATCAAAGAATTTGCATTCATATTAGAAAATAATAATATAAATAAATAAATAAATAACAATAAAACAAAGTAAAAATTAATTAATTAATTAAAACAATACCAAAACATAATAACAATAAAATCGTGACAGTAGCATCTTGTTCCTAAAAGTTCAAAATCAAAGAAGAAAAACAAAAAAAAAAAAATTTAATTTATCAAAAGAAACATGAAAGATGAGGCTGATCACACAAAAATATTAAGTAATTAAATAAAAAAAATAAAAATAATGAAATCAAACACATGACCGTAGATGCAGGCGCCTTTGTGAAATTATTTGTATGATTCAATGGCTTGCATGAAAAACGAGATCATTATTAATATAATAATAATCATTTACAAAGGGTTTAACAGTAATAGAAAAGATTGGAGTTTTATAATTGAATCTCATAAAACCTATCAGATAAATAGAGAATTAGTGTAAAACAAAAATCAGCTAGTAATATAAAAATAAAATAAAACAAAAATTTAATCAAGAAATCAAATTAAAACCTAAGTTGTAAACCCCTTGCATCATTAATAATTTCTATTATTAATCCAAATTTAACCCAACAAATCACAACAAAAGAGATCTAAAACACACATCGTCAAACAATCTAACCCTAATTCCCATAAAAGTTCCAACAACAAGAATCAATCAAGGGTTCACCTTGACATATACACTTGGAATCCCTCCTCGTCTCTTCGGTTGGAGTGCTGCAGCTTACGTTGAAGATAGAGGGGAATGAGAAGGTTTGCGTATGAAGGCGGCGGCGAGCGAGAGATTAAGTAATAAAATTCTAATTTAGTTAGGTTAAGATAAGCATCACCCTATTTTATGTTTTAACCCCTACAATTTCTCATAATTATTTTTAACTTTTAAGGGTATTATTACATTCTCTCCCCCTTAAAAGAGTTTAGCCCTCTAAACTCATACCTGTGCTCTCAAATAGTTGAGGGTGCTTTTCTTTCATCTCAGACTCCAACTCCCACGTGGCTTCACGCTCAGTGTGGTTACTCCACTGAACCTTGACATAAGGAATCATCCGTCGCCGCAAATTTTGTTCCTTTACATCCAATTATCTTTCTTGACACACTCACCATAGGACATATCTTCATTGAATTCCACAGACGGTAACTGTATCACATGAGTAGGGTCTGGAACATACTTTCTTAGCATAGAAACATTGAAAACATTATGGACACGAGCTAGACTAGGCGGAAGAGCAAGTCTGTAAGCCACCTTGCCTACTCGTTCCAATACTTCAAAAGGTCCAATATAACGCGGATTGAGTTTTTCCACAGCCAAAACGAACCACTCCTTTAGTAGGGGATACCTTCAAGAAAACATGATCCCCCACTTGAAAATCTAATTTCCTTCTTTTGTTGTCAGTATAGCTCTTCTGCCTACTTTGGGCTGCTAACAACCGTTCTCTGATTAGGCGGATCTTTTCTGTAGTAATTTGGACAAGCTCTGGTCCTAATAACTTGCGCTCGCCTACCTCGTCCCAACAGATAGGAGATCTACACCTCCTACCGTATAGAGCCTCATACGGTGCCATCTGGATGCTGGCTTGATAACTGTTGTTGTAGGTAAAATTCTATCAAAGGAAGATGATGATCCCAAGATCCTGGCATATCAATGGCACAAGCACGTAACATGTCCTCTAAAATCTGGATCGTCCGTTCTGATTGTCCATCTGTCTGTGGGTGGAAAGCAGTACTGAAAGTGAGCTTGGTCCCCAAGGCCTGGTGTAGACTTTCCCAGAAGTGAGACACGAACCGAGAATCCCTATCTGACACAATGGTAACCGATATACCATGAAGTCTCACAATCTCCTCAATATATAATTCGGCCAACTTCTCCAAAGTCATACCAGTTTTAATAGCTAAGAAGTGAGCCGACTTTGTTAGCCTATCGACCACTACCCATATACTATCAAATCCTCTGGGAGTTCTGGGGAAACCGGTTACAAAGTCCATTGCTATGTTCTCCCACTTCCACTCAGGAATAGGAAGGGGTTGGAGAAGTCCAGCTGGCCTTTGATGTTCTGCCTTTACTTGCTGACATGTCAGACATTGTGCCACGAACTGAGCCACTTCTCTTTTCATGTTTTTCCACCAAAAAGTGTCCTTCAGATCTCTATACATTTTGGTACTTCCCGGATATCTTGAATAAGCTGAGTGCGATGTATTTCCTCCATGATTTCTTTCTGTAATTCCGGATCTTCTGGAACACATATCCGGTTGCCATACCTCAAAGAACCATCTTCGTGGATTCTAAACTTTTCTTGAGAGCCAGCTTCCACTTCTTGCCGAATCCTTTGAAGATAGTCATCTTTTCCTTGAGCTACTCGATCCAGGTCTAATAGTATGGGTGCGTACCCTTAAGTTTGCAGAGAGAGGCACAAAGACACAGTAATATCATAGAGAGTTCCATTCTTCTCATGTCCTTCAAAATGTGTTTTTGGGAAGTGACAAAGTGGACGCCCACATTCTTGGAGGACTTTCTGCTGAGTGCGTCGGCCCACCACATTCCTTACCGGTATTGATAATTAATAGTTAAGTCATAGTCCTTCATTAACTCCAACCATCTTCTTTGCCTCATATTCAACTCTTTTGGGTGAAGATGTACTTTAGACTTTTGTAGTGCGTATAAATATCACAAGATTCACCATACAAGTAGTGCCTCCAAATCTTCAAGGCAAAGACAACTCCCCGCCAACTTTAAATCATGAGTAGGATAGTTTTCCTCATATGGCTTTTAGATTGTTTTAGAAGCATAAGCAACCACCTTACCATTCTGCATGAGTACACAACCCAAGCCTGTCTTGCATGCATCACTATAGATAGTGAATCTATAACCAACTTTGGAGGGAGAGTCGAGTCGAGGCGACACTGTATTTGCTTCAACTCCTGGAAGCTATGCTCGCATTGATCAGTCCCTATATAACGGGTTCCCTTTCAAGTCAACTTAGTCAACGGTGCTGCCAAACGAGAGAACCCCTCAACAAACCTTCTGTAGTATCCAGCCAAACCCAGAAAGCTGCGAATCTCTGTAACACTATTTGGTCTCTTCCAATCAACAATAGCCTCAATCTTCTTAGGATCGACAGATATTCCATCTTTAGTCACCACATGACCTAGGAAAGCCACACTATCAAGCCAAAACTCACGCCGAGAACTTGGCAAATAAGCGCTTTTGTCTCAAGGTCTCAAGTACCAATCTCGAGATGCTCTTCATGTTGGTAGGCGCGAATATACCAAGATGTCATCAATAAAGACCACCACAAACTTATCCAAGTAAGGCTTGAAGACCCTATTCATCATGTCCATAAAAGCAGCAGGTGCATTTGTCAAACCAAAAGGCATGACAAGGAACTCATAATGGCCATAACGAGTACGAAATGCACTCTTAGGTACATCTTCAGACCTAATCTTCAGTTGGTGGTACCCCGATCGAAGATCAATTTTAGAGAACACCTGAGCACCCTACAACTGATCAAAGAGGTAGTCGATCCTTGGCAACGGATATTTGTTCTTCACAGTCACCTTGTTAAGTTCTCGATAATCAATACACAATCTCATAGTCCCATCTTTCTTCTTAACAAACAAGACTGGTGCACCCCAAGGAGAAACACTAGGACGAATAAAGCCCTTCTCTAGTAGTTCCTCCAACTGTTTCTTCAACTCCTTTAATTCAGTAGGAGCCATTCGATATGGGGCTTTGGATATCGGGTTGGTGCCGGGAAGTAAGTCAATGGTGAATTCTATCTCCCTGTCTGGAGGCAACCCAGGAAGCTCTTCAGGGAAAATATCAGGATACTCATTTACGATACAGACATCTTCTAACAGTTGACCACCTTGATTGTCTTCAATAATTGATGCTAAGTATCCGGTGCACCCATCCATAAGTAACCTCCGTGCTTGCAAAGCAGAGATAACTCTAGGCGGAGAAAAGTTTTCAGTACCTATAAAAGTGAATTCAGCTCCCCTAGAGATCTTGAAGTTTACCCTCTATGCATGACAGTTTACTACCGCATAAACAGAGGATAACCAATCCATCCCTAGGATGATGTCATAATCCTTCATTTTCATAACATGTAGGTCAGCATATAGTTCATGACCATCAATATGTCGATCAAGCACCTTGAAGAAACTCTTTTAATGTCAACAGCAACTCCAACAGGGGTGCCCACACACAAATCATGATCTAAGGATATAGTAGGCAAGCTATGCTTCCGAACAAAAGCCGAAGAGACGAAAGAATGCGTAGCACCAGGATCAAATAATGCACATGAATAAGCTGAGTAAACAGATATTATACCTACAATAATGGCATACATATATTGAATAAATAAATATTATACCTGCAACCACGGCATTGGAGGCGACAGCATCCTCCTGGGTGAGGGTGTACACTCGACCCTAGGTCTGGGGTCTCCCCATCGCTGGTGGTGCTGATGCGGTCGGTCAATCGGTCGTCGAGGTTTTTCCTCCTCGGGATCCCTGGCCTATATGGGCTCCGCGCGCTGCCGTGCCTCGAGTGCTCTGCCCGGTAGAAGCCTGATGTGATCTTGAAAGCATCTGTGGACACTAGGCAATCCTGTGTTCTGCACTCCCACACCGGAAGCATTTTCCTGTGGCACGCCAGCACTCAGTACTCAAATGTCCCTTACCACAAACAGAGCATTTGCGCTTATCCGAAGAGGCTGCACTAGCAGATGTACCCTGAGGTTGCTGATGAGGAGGTCTACTAACAGTCTGAGATGCAACCGGTGCTCCAGTATCCACCTTGGGCTTACTATTCTTCCCGGTGAACTGACTATGTCCAGACCCAGAGCTCCTATCTCTCTTCTTCTGATGGCCTTTCTTCTGATCTCCACCTTCTCTACAGACAACATCAAGGGACTTTGCACGTCCCACAACCTCTGCATAACTAGTCAGATGTAAGGGAGCCAATGCCTTACGAATGTGATACTGTAAGCCATCTTGGAATCTATGTGCTCTGCTCTTGTCATCATGAACAAATTTTGCTGCAAACCAGGAGAGCTTGTCAAATTCCATCTCATACTCATCAACGGTCATGGTCCCCTGTTTGAGATGAAGGAACTGCCTCTCCAACTCCAAAACCTTGCTTCTGGGAAAGTACTTGTTGAAAAAGGTTGTACGCCGCTGATCCCATGTATCAAAATTCCTTCCCGCACGGACGCGTACCTCGCCTTCCACCAGTTGTAGGCACTCCCCTGAAGCATATAGGTAGCAAACCTAAGCTTCTCTTCCTCGGTACACTCCATCACGTCAAATGCTTTCTCCATTTCATCAATCCATTTCTCAGCGACATCTGGGTCAGTAGTACCCTCAAACGGTGGAGGTCCTGTCCTCTTGAACTCAGCAATGGTCCTCTGATGCGGCTGTGGTGGAGGAGGAGGTGGTGGTTGTTGATGCTGGGCTTGGCGTTGGTCCCTAACCAACCCCACCACTTCACGCATGAGTTCCATAATCCTATCCCGACTGTTAGTTTCTGACTGGTCTGCTCCAACAGATGGAACTGACTGACCCGTCTGCTCATCCATGTTACGTGTCTGGGGACGACGAGGGGCCATTCTGGATCAACAAACAAGCTTTCAGTAATCAATAAGTAGTACTGAAATTAAATGCAAAAGACATACATTCACTGTTCATACAAAACCCCCGCAATATTAGTATTCCTAACGCTCACTAACTTAGTGTCACTCGATTGGTTTTAAGGCCACTAAGATTACTAAAAGGATCTAAACTCTCTGATACCACCTAAATCTGTCACGCCCCGAACCCAAACGGGACATCGGCAGACCGGCCGCATACTTGTGGGGATGGGCCCCACTGTGTATGCAAGGCCTCATAACACGATTACTTAATTATTATTTAACCAAAATAACACAAACTTTATTGCCTTTTAAAGAAAAATCGAGTTCTAAATTCAATATCAAAGACCACATAACAAGTGGAATAGTCTATAGAGTCAACTAAAACAAGCAAACTTATTCAAAACAAGACATGTAGTTAAGTAAGACATTAATGGTTGAGTCTGTCTCTAGATATCCCATCAACTCACCAAGTAGCTATTCCTCGGGATCTGAAAAACATGTCCAGAGATTAGTGAGCTTGGGAGCTCAGTAAGCATCCACTAAAATAAAAATAAACCATGCAGATTTTAGTAATGTAATATAAGATATTGCAATAAGAGACAAGACATTTAATTTCAAGAAAAAATAGCATACCAAAAATAATATTTCCTATGATAGTATCATCAGAAAATAATGCCAAGTCATAAAATCATAGAATTTGCATTTATATCTGAAAATAGTATAATGTCTCCCAAACGTACTAAGACCAGTATTTACCCCGATGGTGCGGGTCAAAATTTCATGTGTGATCTCGGTATCCCAAGTCAAAATGAGACATCCCCCAAAAGAAGTCGTCTCTACCATTTGTTTTACCTCGGTGGCCCAAGTCAAAATCAAAAGACTCTTATTATCCCCGGCAAGCGGGTTGAACTAGTTCACAAGCAAAGCGATGTCAACCGCGGTCAATGTATAACCCCATTGGCGTGGGTCAAAACATAGACCGTTTGGAGGCATTATACAAAACCAAAAAAAATCTCAAAATAGCTATGTCCAAAAGAGGATAACAAATAATGAGTGCGACTATATCACCAAACACAACATACATGCATGGTTATATTGTAGAAAATAAATCCTTTATGATTTCATGAGCTATTATTGAAACCATAAACAAAACTTTAATAAAGAAAATAGATTTCATTTTCATATATGAAAACTTTTAATAACTTTAAGTGTGGAAAACTTACACCCACACTCCAAGTTCAATCTAACCAGTGGTAGGAGCCTCAGAGTCAGGATCCAACATAGAAAATATAATATCAGTTATTGAGGTTTACAATAGCCATACGCTACTGTACCCATCACCAAATCTCTCTACGAAAACACCATTACGAGATTCCATTAAATATTCTACCCATAAGTTATCTAATTTAACCTATTTAATTCCGCAACTAACTCTGAGAACAATTAAACAAATCTTTTAATCATAAAAATAACTTTGTTTAAAATATCAGTTATAAATAAAAATAACTAGTTGTAGAATCAAACAATTTGCATTCATATCAGAAAATAATAATATAAATAAATAAATAACAATAAAACAAAGTAAAAATTAATTAATTAATTAAAACAATACCAAAACATAATAACAATAAAATGCATTGTGATAGCATCATGTTCCTAAAAGTTCAAAATCAAAGAAGAAAAAAAAATTAATTTATCAAAAGAAACATGAAAGATTAAATTTGATCACATAAAAAATTAAGTAATTAAATAAAATAAATAAAAATAATGAAATCAAACACATGGCCAGTAGATGCAAAGCCTTTGTGAAATTATTTGTATGATTCAATAGCTTGCGAAAAAGCGAGATCATTATTAATATAATAATAATTATTTACAAAGGGTTTAACTTGATAATAGAAAAGATTGGAGTTTTATAATTAAATCTCATAAAACCTATCGAGATAAATAGAGAATTAGTGTAAAACCAAAATCGACCCGATAATATAAAAAAACAAAAATTTAATCAAGAAATCAAATTAAAACCTAAGTTGTAAACCCCTTGCATCATTAATAATTTCTATTATTAATCCAAATTTAACCCAACAAATCACAACAAAAGAGATCTAAAACACACATCGTCAAACAATCTAACCCTAATTCCCATAAAAGTTCCAACAACAAGAATCAATAAAGGGCTCACCTTGACCGCCTTCTGCTTGGAATCCCTCCTCGTCTCTTCGGGTTGGAGTGCACGCTTCTGTTCGAAGATAGAGGGGAACGAGAAGGTTTGCGTATGAAGGCGGCGGCGAGCGAGAGATTAAGTAATAAAATTCTAATTTAGTTAGGTTAAGATAAGCATCACCCTATTTTATGTTTTAACCACTACAATTTCTCATAATTATTTTTAACTTTTAAGGGTATTATTACAATTACCTTCTACCCGGATCAGTGGAGTGTGGGTGCTCCAACTTGGAGCGTCTAGGGCCGAGGACACCCTGGCGTTCTGTCATCCCTGATAGGGGGACGATACTCTATCCCTCCAGCCTTGCCGATTGGGGACGATACAGCGAGGTAATGTCGGCATGTAGAACGGTAGTATTTGCCAAATTCCCGACCACGGGACGATTCCAGCTGAGGCTTAAGGCTGATCGGGGGACTTTTAGAGCTCTTCTATTGGATGATCTTTCAGGCTTTGAGGCCGTAGTTGACATTAGGAGCCCTTTTATTGCTTGTCTCTGGGTCTCTTAGAGGGTTGGTTGTGCGGGGTGTAGCCCCGTGTGCTTGTTCAGTCATGTTTTATTGATTCGCCATCTCAGATTATCACTTGATACTCATGACTTGCTCACCCACCTTGCGAGGTGCTTACTGGGCTTTCTTTCCGAAAGCTTATACACTTGTTCTCATCCCTTTTCAGATCCCGCGGAGTAGCAGCCGTGAGCCATCAGGATCGTACGCAGGGCAGGGTTGTGACTGAGGTTGGCGACCTCTTATGCATTTTATCTATGTGTGAGAACGTCCTGTTCGGATCCATATAGGATCAGACTTGTATTACCTATTAGGGTGCCTGTACCTTAGGTTTTTTACCTTTCGCTGACATTATACTCTGAATTATATTATCTGGTTTATTGTTATTATTCCGCCGCACTTGGGTTGTTGCTTTGTGATCACTCAGGCTTTGTATCCGAGCGGGGCGTGACAATTATAACCTGATTTCTAAAGACCGTAAGGCCTTCTTTCAAACTTAACTGAAACTAGTCATGGCAAGTCACCCTACACCAATTAGATCACAGGTATTACAAGGGTGTTATAACTTGACACTGCTGACTTATTTATGAGAAAATCCCAAAGTTTTCTAACTCGGGCACAATGACAATAGTTGGCAATTTCAGAAGCAATCCACATAATGTAGAATACAATAAATCATAAAAAACCATTTGCAACATCACTGTAACAAGAGGCACACTGGCTTTGCAAAAATAACTCAAACTTGTTTCTTGTCCAGTTGTGGAAATACTGCAAGTGAAACAACATCATTTCATCATATAAAATATTTACAAGAATAAAACAGGAAGGTTGAAGTGACCAAATAAGAGTTTATTGTTGCCAGAAGCTACCTCATGACCAATTACTCCTAATATTACTTCATAGTCCCAATCTGTAGCTGTTTCTGGGGAATCCAAGACAAGTTTAGAATTAAAAATCTGCATACATTGTTTTGAAATCTCAGGGAACCATAAAATAGCAGGAACATATTAGCTTCGAAAGATTATCATTAAGCATACATTTAAACTTTTGTTTTCCATGGCTCCTCTGAAAGATCATTATTTGCATTTGAAAGAAACAAAAATTGAAGGAGCACTTCATGTCAACTCTGTTTCAATTTGTAGTTTTGTATAACATCATCAGACCTTAAAGATAATCAACAAATTTAAGGAAGGGCACTCACATATTATAATCTAGAACAACCACAATATTGAACAAATCGAGATCATATTCAAGACCTAAGACCTGTTGCAGAAGAAAGGATCAGTCGTTTGAATTGAAAATCCTACTAAAAAGGAACAAGAATGATGCAAAATAACAAAGCAAAGAAAATGTCTGAGGCATGATGAAAGGACATAATGAATTCATAAACGAATCAAATCTAAAGAAGAAAAAAAAAATGTCTGAGGCATGATGAAATCAAATAATTGAGGAATGACATTTCTTCAATATCATAATTCCAATACAAAATAGAGCACAATGAATTCATAAACGAATCAAATATAAAGAAGAAAAAAAAATGTTTAAGGCTATGATGAAATCAAATAATTGAAGACGAACCTTATGAACATGGTCGTCAGCCTGAAGTCTATGCTAGAAAGAGAATTATCTCTCCAAAACTACTCCAAGTTCCTGAGTTTAAAGGTACTTACTATTACCATGCATGTATATAACACACACATATTCTTAATTTCATGACTAATGTCAATGTTTTTTTTTTTAAAAGATTTAGAAGGTGCTAATGAAATGAAGGAGACTGTGAATTTAAGGATCTTATATGCTGAAATAACTCATATACTAGAAGTACCTTTGAAACATTCATGAGATTTACGAAGGTGATAAAGAGAACCAACTTGTGAGATGTTCAGAGCCTTTATGAAGAAGAAACAATGGCAATTGATCAAAACCATCTCCTCTTGATGAAGAGAACCAATCAGAAAGTGATTAATTAATAATCATCTCCTATATAATTAGCACTTCTCAGTGAGCACTCTTTCTTAATTAATGACATGTAAATATATATTATTAATGTTCAGAAGAAGTTAAGGATCAAAGAGCCGGAAAGTAGTGGGAAATGTTTCAAAAAAAGGAAGCTAAAGAACACACAAGGGATGGAAATACTTATGGGGCTCATAGACATGAAGGTTGTGTCAAGAGTACTAAGAATGACATGAATTAGTGAAGGACAACTGCAGTGGTGTGATGAGAAGACGATCAAAGTCGGGATTTTGGAAGGGAAAATTTATAGAGACTCCTCCCCACTGTTTTTCCATGTTCACTGACTCATATATATATATATATATATATAAAATTTTTATCTTCCTCTTTGTTTAGGTTTAGAGTTCTTGATGAAAAGATAAAAGTGGCAAGGGCTTCATCTTTTTGTACATATATATAGTATAATGAAAAAAGAAAGAAATAAGAGTAAGGGCTATATAGATTTTGTTCTTGAACATTGTATAAGGAAAATGTTAGCAATAAAGAGTTTATCAAGCAAATATAATATCACGTCGATTATGTCTACATTATGAATAAAAATTAAACACAATCAATAAAATAACTATTTCGTTTATCCTTATATTTTGGACAATCATTTCCAGATATGCCGGAATAATTGACCAAAATTTAAATTTAAAATTCTTATGTTTTGGACAATCACTAACAAGTTTATCCTTATGATTCACCTAAAATTCTCTTTATCTTGTGATGTCCTATTAGTATCAAATTAATGATGGAATTCTTAGCATCCTAATGAACATTAGTACACACTAAATGACAATTAATGGAACTGAACTTTTACCAAATTCAGCCCATGATTGATGTTGTGATAACATTCTAGTGTTCTTGAAGCATAATAAGGAATAGATGAGGGAAATTACCTCCTAGTGTTGGAGGAAATGGAACTGCAGCCATAGAAGAGAAAATCTACACCAAGAGCTTTGGCAAGACCTGCAAAACAGAGGCTAGGGCTTCTATCGAATCCTTCTCTCAATCTCAGCACACACTGTCCACCCAGCTGCCCCACCACCACCTCTTTTAACTTATATTCATGTTAACACATTAGATGTGGTGGGCCCAAGTCCAACGGGCTGTTTTGGGTATGAGACTTGAGAGTGGATCCAATTTGGGTCCAAGCATGATTAGTAATAATAATCCATCCCATAAATGGTTGATACTCACATGCATAGAAAATGTCCAAAATGCCATTAGTTTATGTTAGTCCATAAAACATAATTCAACATTCTCCCACTTGGACTATCATAATCAAACATGAATGCTTTCGCAACAACATACATAGCCAAACCAATCACACATAACCAACACACCGAGAGGATGCATGAGTCATACATGATCAGGCGCTACTAATCTGAAAGCATGACAATAGCATTAACATGAATTCATCATGTAGTCACTTATCAAAACACAAAGATACATAGTATCATATACTTGATTGACATATATTCATAATATGCAATGACATACATTCATAATATGCATGAAAAACTAAAGCAATCCTTGCAAAACATTCATAAAAACAGAAAACTCCCACTAAAACAAAGAAACTTGGGCTCACGACAAACCCATACGGAAGATGTGTTCTTGAAACACACAAATAGGTAAGCCTTTAGTTAGTGGAGTCTCGCTAGCATGTTGCTTTCGTGGCGTGTGCTCAACGATGATTAGAGACTACTGCAATTTTCTCTTTGACAAAATAGAACTTAATGTCAATATGCTTGGGCGTGAAGTGCTCCTAGCTTTTGAGAAAGCTACGGTGCGGAGTTATCACAATATAATTTCAAGCTGACCTCGTAATGGAGTCTACAACTCCTAATGCTTTGAAATAAAATTCATGACCATATTGCATGACAAGTAGCCTCATAACACGCCATATATTACGCCTCCATGGTTGAAGAAGGCATGTAAGTGTTTGTTTAACACTTTTCCATGAAACGACTCCTCACGCCATCATAAAAATATACCCTGAGGTGGATTTTTATCATCCGCGCGGCATGCATAATGGAGTCACTTTGAAACCAAACACTTCAAGAGTGTCGATGCAACGATATATCAACATGAGATCCTTTGTACCTTGAAGATATCGTAAAACTTTCTTAGCCGCTTTCCAGTGGCTTTGACCAGGATCACTCAAGTATCTACCAAGCACACCAACCACAAAGGCAATATCGGGACGTGTGCATACTTGAGCATACATCAAGCTGCCAACAATAGAAGCATAAGGGATTGTTTTCATTTGATCTCTCTCAATATCATTCTGAGGACATTGTGCCTTAGAGAACTTGTCACCCTTCACAATTGGAGTCTTTACTGAAGAACAAGACTGCATATTGAACCTCTTCAAGATTCGATCAATGTATGTTCTTTGAGACAATCTCAGTATGTCATTGGCCCTATCTCGAATAATCTGTATGCCTAAAACATATGATGCTTCACCAAGATCCTTCATGTCAAAATGGCCAAATAATAATTGTTTTGTCTCAACCAACAGATCAGTGTCATTAGAAGCGAGTAAGATATCATCAACATATAAAATTAGAAATATGTACTTACTCCCACTGACTTTCATGTATATACATTGATCAACAACATTTTCTTTAAACCCGTTGGCAGTGATAATTTCATCAAACTTAAGATACCATTGCCTTGAAGCTTGTTTCAACCCATAAATTGACTTTTGGAGCTTGCAAACCATGTGTTCTTTCCCAATTGCCTCAAAACCAGTAGGTTGAGTCATGTAGACATCTTCATTTAAGTCACCATTCAAGAAAGCCGTCCTTACATCCATTTGATGAAGCTCTAGGTCAAAGTGAGCCACAATTGCCATAATAACTCGTAAAGAGTCCTTAGTGGAAACAGGAGAGAAGGTTTCCCTGTAATCTATGCCTTCTCGTTGGCTATAACCCTTAGCCACTAGCCTTGCCTTATACCTTTCCACTTGACCTTTGGCATCACGTTTGACCTTGTAAACCCATTTACATCCTATGGGCCTACAACGTTGTGGTAACTCTACCAAACTCCACACCTTATTCTGTGACATTGAGTTTATTTCATCAGTCATAGCATTCATCCAAAAATTAGATTGAGGACCAGTAATGGCTTCCTTATAGGTAGTTGGATCCGAGGTATCACCAATATCATATTCATGCTCTTGCAAGTAGACAATGTAGTCATCAGAGATTGCAGGTCTACGTACCCGTTCTGATCTTCTTAAAGATACATCCTCTGCAACTACATCAGGAGCTTCATGTGTTATTTGCTCAATAGGTTCATTGTGAATTACTGTTTGGAAATGGTCAACCACAAGGTCTGCAAATGGAGCGGAAGCAATTACCACAAGAACTATGATTGGGTGTTCTTGAAACACAATTTCTCTTTGCCCTTGGTTTAGACCAGTATCATCTTCAAAGTAGACAACCCGATCTGATTCAATAACTCTAGTGGTATGTGATGGACAATAAAACCTGGACCCCCTTGATCCCACACAGTAACCAACAAAATAACCACTTATAGTTTTAGGATCAAGCTTCTTAGATTGTGGATTATAGGGTCTCACTTCCGCTTTGCAGCCCCAAACACGGAAGTGATGTAAAGTAGGCTTCTTCTGTGACCACAACTCATAAGGGGTCTTAGGAACAGACTTACTGGGCACTTGATTCAGAATGTAAGCTGCAGTTTTCAAAGCCTCACCCCATAAAAACTTAGGCAAGGAAGAATTCACCAACATACATCGCACCATATCAAGAAGTGTGCGATTTCTTCTTTCTGCAATTCCATTTTGTTGAGGTGTACCAGGCATTGTGTATTGTGCATCAATGCCACATTCCTGTAAATACCTTGCAAACGGTCCAGGATTGCGTCCCGTCTCATAATATCTCCCATAATACTACTTGCCACCTGCAGCCGAATGCACCCTTGATCTTTTTCCCTTGTTGAAGCTCTACTTTTGCTTTGAAGGTTTTAAAGGTCTCTAAAGAATCTGCCTTCTCACTAATTAGCTCAACAAAACCATAACGAGAAAAGTCATCAGTGAAGGTGATGAAATATTTGTAGCCACCCATAGCTGGAGGAGTGAAAGGTCCACAAATATCGGTATGGATTAACCCAAGTAGTTCTGTAGATCTGTCAACTTTGGCATTTCTGATTTTGGCAGTCAACTTTCCTTTTATTCAGTCAACACATGTGTTAAAATTTGTAAAGTCAAGATTCTGTAAAATCCCATTCTTTATCAATCTTTCCATTGTTTGTCTAGATATATGACCCAAACGCTTGTGCCATAAAATGGAAGATTTCTCATTCAACCTTGACCTCTTTGTAGAAACAATGGTGTTAAGAGAAGAAGAAGAAGAAGCAAGGAGAGGAAAAACCATCAAATCTAGTTTATAAAGATTACCAAACAAAATTCCATTTCCAACCAAGATAGAGTCACGGTACATAGATACTTTTCCATTTCCAAATAAGAAACTATAACCAGTTCTATCCAAAATAGATACAGAAATCAGATTTCTCCTGATTGAGGGTATGTAAGCAACTTCTTGTAACTCCAAAAGTTTTCCAGTGGTAAGATGCAGTTTCACAGTCCCCAAAAAATTCACTTTTGTCCTTGTACCGTCTCCCATATGAACATGTTGTTCCATGCTAGTTGGTTTCTTTCTGTTTATCATCTCCTGCAAGGAATTGGTAACATGAATTGTAGCACCAGTGTCTAACCACCAAGTATTAGAGGGTACATCAACAAGATTTGACTCTAAACAGACGTTCACTGAAAGTTTACCTTTCTCTGAGCTAACCTTCATTGAAAGATTACCTTTCTTTTCCATTCTAGCTTTGAGCTTCCTGCAATCTACCTTTTTGTGCCCAAACTTTTGGCAGTAATTGCATTTTCCTTTAAAACCCTCATTCTTTGGGCCATAGGAAGTCAAAGCTGCTCCTTGCCCATCTTGTTTGTTCCCCATATTTTGCTTCTTGAAGGACTTGTTATCATTAACATTCTTTGGTGGAGGCTTTCTTTTCTTACCACTATTATTGTGGCTTGTAATCATTGCCACACTTCTTGCCCTTCCTTTCTTCATGTCATCTTCCTCTTTGGCAAGAATAGTTGTCATCTCCTCTATGGTCCATTGCTCCTTTTGAGCATTGTAACTGGATCTAATATAGTCAAAATGTGACGGAAGAGTCCCCATAATAAACCACACAATATAGTCCTCATCCAAGTCCATACCAATAGCTTTAATCTTGTGATAACATGCTACAATCTTGTCAATGTTCTCTCTAATCCCACTAACACCACCATAAATAGTGGAATGTAGAGTGCTCAAAAGTTCATTCTTTTCATTCTTGGAGAACTTTTTGTATTTCTTGTTAATAGCTTCAAGAAATTCCTTAGCATTCTCTGTCTTAGAAATGCTATCACGAATGGAGTCATCCATGTGATACCTCATAATCATCAAGCAACACCGGTTTGAATACTCCCAATCATCATAAATCTTCTTGTCACTAGCAGAAGTTTCAGCAGTGGGTTTTGGAGGAGATTCTTCTCTCAAGGCCAAGTCCAATTTCATGATTGCAAGATTCATCATAAGAGATTCCACCCATTGTTTGTGATTAGTCCCATTTAGCTTCAAAATGGCAGAAAATTGAGGATTGCCTAAAGTTGAAGAAAAATACAAGAGTAACATCAACATGCATATAAAACACAATCATGCTATTCACTCTTTCTTCAACTTTCTTAAATGACCCACAAAAGTGATCACAAAATGCTAGAGTCCAATGAGAATAAAAATTGAACTCATTCACAGGCAAGACCAATACATTGAATCACCACAACCAAATGCATCAATCAACTATCAAAAGGATAGTAAAAAAAATTGTACCGGTTCATGGTATTCAATGAATGCTCTTCACCAAACTAAGCATCCTACCAAACAATGAATTCACCGATAGGATAAGTTCATTGCCCGCATGGATCTTAGTAGAAAAATTTATCAAAACAAGGCATTCATAACATCAACAAAATACATCAAATGCTTGGACTTACGAGAGGCAAGTTCATAAGCAAGGAGAGGAGCAAATAACAGGTTGATTTTCCACGATCTCAGTAGGGTCATGAGACCGGCACTAATTCTTGTGAGGGCCCGAAATAGGGCACTAAGAAGAAAAATTAGCAATAAAAGCTTCAAAGAAACACATAGAAAGTGGCTTTGATACCAATTGATGGAATTCTTGGCATCCTAATGAACATTAGTACACACTAAATGACAATTAATGGAACTGAACTTTTACCAAATTCAGCCCATGATTGATGCTGTGATAACATTCTAGTGTTCTTGAAGCATAATAAGGAATAGACGAGGGAAATTACCTCCTAGTGTTGGAGGAAATGTAAGTGCAGCCATAGAAGAGCAAATCTACACCAAGGAGCTTGTAATCAAGACCTGCAAAACAGAGAGCTAGGGCTTCTTGCGAATCCTCCTCTCTATCTCGGCCTGCTTGTCCACACAGCTGCCCCACCACCAGCTCTTTAACTTATACTCATGCTAACACATTAGATGTGGTGGGCCCAAGTCCAATGGGCTGACTTGGGTATGAGATAGAGAGTGGATCCAATTTGGGCCCAAGCATGATTAGTGATAATAATCCATCCCATAAATGGCTGGTACTCACATGCATAGTAAATGTCCAAAATGCCATTAGTTTATGTTAGTCCATAAAACATAATTCAACAATTAATCCAACACCATAGCTTAAAAAATAATCCTAATAAACAAACCTAGTTATAGGTGATTAACTAAAATCAAGGCCTTAGCTTTCAAATCTTTAAAATTCCTCAAAATGAGTTTTGGAAGACTTGATTGAATTACATCTATAATCTATAAATAAAAAATAAATATTAAACTCTATTCATAAAATTCAAAGTAATGCAAAATCAAGATTATAGACATAAATTAATCTGCAAATCCACAAAAGAAAGAGGATAGGGCAATTAGGATATGCACCTCGGATGAGTCATGAAGTCACAATCGATACCTCGATCGATTCTTTGAGAATTAGCACTTCCTGATAAAATAGAATCAGTCGCATGTCTTGCATTTCAAACTTTAACTAGTTCTTATATTGTCACCCTCTTGCAAGTCGATATTATTTTTCTTATTTCAACTCTAAATTTTCAAAGTGTATAAAAGTTGGTTTTAGTGTCTTAATTAGGTTGTTGATATGGTAAATATTAGAGAAGTATATCCAGTTAGGAAGTAGTAACTCCTTTTTGATTGGAGAATTAATCTAAAAGCAATTAAATTCAAGGACAGGTATACAAGTGGGTGCATTTTTTAATATTTTTTTAGGACCTAATAATCTTGAGTTGCTAATATGGAATTCTCAGGGAATTATTGGTCCATATCTACTAAGTTATGGATTAATGATAATTAATCCCAATTGGATGAACAACTAGAGCAACCACATTTTATTAATAATATTTTCAATGATTAAGAGAGTGAATGAGACATCGGTTTTCTTTACTTCATTATTGAATTGAGATAGAAATTGAAGAAAAGATAAAAAAAAATTAATGTTGTTAGCTTATTTTCAAAGCAAAACCCCACTTTTCGTTTTCATCAATCCAATGTCTTCTTTCTAGTGTCATTTCTCAAAAAGATTGTTTTCCAAATGAATCTTTTATCCCTATAGACTATGCCATGTCTGTCAAAAAACATGACAATCTAAGCTGTATCCTTAGCTTGGCCTCCATGGGAATGATAAAAAATGGCAATAAAAGTTTATTTCTCTTGATCGGTAAAGATTTATCTCAGATAACTATTTAAGTGTCATTTCACTGTCCCAAAAGAAAGAAAAAGAAAACCCCTCCTCTTATAAATAGTCTTACTATAGAGACAACTATTTACTCTTGGCAAGTACTATAAACACCAACCTCCAGTCTGCTGCCTTTATTTGAGATGTTCCTATTTAAGTATATACAATAAAAACTAATTAGTACTACTAAAATAGGAACTTAATTAATACTTTTGGAAATCAAACATTTGCTTGCATGCATGTTTCTGCGTGCTTAGTGTGCAAGTCAATTGATCACAAAAGATCTTGTTTTAGTGGAATATGGTTTGGAGAAGTTTGAGAGTCCAAATCATGCTTGAAGTGTTTCTAGTGACATGTTCCCATTCATTGAAAAAAAAAAACATCCTAATTTTAATATATACTGGTCAATTGATAAAATTGAAAGCTGAAGACAAATAACAAAATTATGCTACACAACAGAGTTGAAAAAATGTCTACCCGAATGTTGATGCCAGGTATTCAGTGAAATTACAAGTTGGTTTCCAGTCCTGATGATAATTTGGTTGTGGATTTTCCCGTATGAATAACTTAGGTGGCTGTTTCAACTGTAAAATGGATGCAAAGTTAAATTATTTTTGTTTCCAAATCTAGTCATAATTAACCATTCAGGTAAACTCTTTAAATATATAACTTCAATATAATTATAAAAAAGTGCAATCCTAAGTTTTAAACTTGAAACAACATGATCATAAGATGCTAATTCACTAATTGGCATTGACATTAAAGAGCTATAACATAAAATTCCCAACAGTTACCTATAAACAAATGTAAAGTGTGTTTGTATTCCTTCAGATTCCAGCAACCTTGAAGCCTCTATTCCCTATACGTAAACGTAGATAAAAAATGGTGGAGAACTTTCTGATATTTTCATTTGCGACCCAAAGGGCCTTATCAATTATTGTATTTTGCTTGTGTGGACCACATTAGGGATTAAACTATTTACCATGACATTAGTAAAGTAAAACATTAGTCATTTACTATACCAATGTTTTTTTAACTTATGTGCATATAACTGACATTTGCATTTGTGAAAATGTGTTCAATTGATTATTTAATTATTTGATTTTACCCATGATCATCTATCACTACTTTTTTGTGATTTTATCTAATTTTTTTATTCTGTTTTTGTTTGCGGAGAAATAGTTCTTCAAATAGTAGTGCTAATGTAGTTAGTGGTTGAGTTGGGGATGGCACAGAGTTTGGCCAAGTTTGTAGTATATTTGTGTATGTCCAACCTTACATCACTAATAACTGTGATTTCAAATGGTGGTTAAAAATATAAGAGTTCAGTTATAAAAGTAAAAAAGTAGAATCTTCTGTGGTTAAAAATATAAGAGTTCGGTTAATCAGTATTGATTAAAAAATCTGAACATGAAATTTTATAATTGTGTTCTCAATTAAAACTCTCACTGAAAGATATTTCCTAAAACTAGTGGTTGAGAAAATGATTCAGAGAACATCAGGGAAAGCAAGTTGATGGTTTGGAAATATTGATGTAAAATATTCATATTAAGAGATATACTGATAAAAATCAAATATAAATAGATATATGTTTTTAAAGTGCTGAAGCATTTCCAAAGAACTCTAGATATGTAAAATAACAAAATACATGAATGAATCCAGCATCCTAAATTTTCAAAGTACTGAAGCATTTCCAAAGAAAAACTCCAGATATCTACTTCCCATCTGAGTTACCATCAAATTACTCACATAGAATATGATAAAAAACACTCTTTAATTTATATCATTTCCACAACATATAAGATACGATGAAGGAAGAAATTTGAAAGGAATCCATTAAGTTTATCGTCACTATGCTCCAGCAAACAAACAAAATTTCCCTAAAAAAACACTATTGGATAAACAAACAAGATTTCTTCAAAGCCTAGAACACTATGGATAAACAAACAATATTTCATCTAAAATTCAAAGCTTGAACAATATATCCAACAAAATCACCAAAACAACGTGCAAAAAAAAAAAGAGATGGATAGCGAAAAGATCATACCAATCAGAATCACCACCAAGGCAAAACAAGAAGAGAAGTCCCATCAATCAAACAGAGAATTTGGGAACAAAATCGCCCAAAAATCCTTCCTTCCCTTCACTTTTCCTTTGTTCTTTTCAGTCCAGAGAGAGAACCTTGCCACAACAATCGTGGTTGATCTCCACCGTGAAAGCAGTGCTTCAAACAAGGAGGAGAAGGGGGCACTAGGTTCTGACAAGAAGGAGAAGAGCACGCTAGGTTCTAACAAGGGCGCGCTCAAAAACCCTAGCCGCCAAGTGAAAAAGAAGGTCCGTTAATGAAATTTTGGGAGGGTAATTTAGCTAGGGACAAATGCCTAGCTACATTCATCGCTAAAAATAAAATCTCCTATCAAACATACTTCGTTGACGTTGGCGACGGCATTTTCCGTCGCTAACTAATCGCTATCTCGAATGAAATTGAAATTAGCGACAGAAATATCCGTCGTTAACTATGTCCTTTTAAAATTATTAAGATTAACATTAGCAACGGAATATTCCGTTGCTAAATATACTTCTTTGAAATTATATACATGGACATTTGCAATGGAAAAATCCGTTGCAAATCCGTTTCTATTTTACAGTACCCCAATTAATAGATAATGACATTAGCAATGGAATATTCCGTCCCTAACTATCACCTTCCAAAAGTATATGCATTGAAATTAGCGACGGACAAATCCATCGCTACTTATCCTCCTTCCAAATTTATGTATTGAAATTAGCGATGGATTATCGGTCGCTAATTGCACAGCAGTCACTCTATTAGTTTCGAAGGAGATAATTAGCAACGGATTATTCCGTCGCTAAAAATCCTCCTGTATTGGAATTAGCGACGGATATATCCGTCGCTAATTTCAACAGCTACCTTCAAGGATAATTAGCGACCGAAAAATCCGTTGCTAACTATCCAGGATATATCCATCGGTAATTTCAACATCTATTGTTTCCAAAGGGGATAATTAGCTACGGTAAGCGACGGATATTGCCGTCGCTAAATATCTGGTATGGAAAATCATATGCAATAGATATTGGCGACAGATTATTCCTTCGCTAATTCCATGCCTACAAGTACACCAACACGCGCAACTTTAGCAACGGAAGCCTTTGTCCCTCGCTAATCTCTAGCTAAATACAACATGCAAAGTTCTAGTTGATTTGCAATGAAAATATTCCCTCGCTAGTATCCGTCGCTATTTTGCTGTTTTCTTGTAGTGAGCTCTCTCTTCTTCTCCTTCTCTTATGGGGAGAAGCCTCCAGACTTTCTTTGTAGGAAGAAGGACCTTAAAGACGGAGTTCTATTTCCTTTGAGATCGATAACTTCTTGAGGTCGCGTCATGCTGGCGATGTTTTCCTGTCAATTATCCAACAACCAAAGCATCTTCTTTCCATCTTCTCAATTGAACTAGAAGCGTAGTAGGGATCCCAAGGACCCTCTCGTTTGAATCATCAACAAGAACTAGAAACTAGCTATATGTTCCCGAAGAGTCATTCCCCGTTGCTCTCAATCTTGTCACTCTATTTAGACTCCAATCCAATTAGGGATGAAGCAGAATAGACTCTTGATTCATCTTGCATCATTTCATTCTAACTAGTAACAATAGCTTGATTAGTAGAAATATTGGTAGTACTACTCCAGGAGCCAGGATAAACTATTTAACTTCACTACTGAACAATTATTGTAGTTTTCCTACCTTTTGTAATTAGGGATGATAAAGCCACAAATATGCTTCACACAAACATGACATGATTACTTAAATTGGTCAAAAAACATGAGAGTATGATTTGCATGATGGAAACAATATAAATGACCATTTCATAAACAGAATACTATACAAATAAACACGTACAAATATTAAATTATGCCAATTATAAAAAAAAATTCATTACATACTACAAAATTAAAAATAGGTATTATTCTCGTTAACACCATCCTAAAACAATTTTAAATAAATTATTTAAAAGTATTGAATTTGAGTTATTAAAAATTTAGCATTAATAAATAATAAAATATTATTTAAATTTAAAACTGTTAAATAAAATTAAAAGGTTTGTTTTGATTAATTTGTTTATTTCTTGAATAAAAATGGGTTGATAAAATGATGATTATAACAAATCCAAACATATTCAACATTGATGTGTGGTGATTAAATTGTTTCTGGTCCTTCTGGATAGATATTAATTTTAAAGAAAGCCAAATGATCAGTTATCAAGCCACGTCAACCAATATCATCCATTCAAACTCCAAACCAATAAGAAAGAGGGCAAAGAAGATAGCTGGATAGGGTAATCCCTCTTCTCCACCACACCTTTCCCTCCATGCAAACACCCACCTGCCCTATCCCTATCCTTCATCACCATTCACTAATTCTTTGTATATATCCAGACTCCCACAGTATCACTTCCTTCCAGCTTAATTCACACTAGAGCACAGTGCACACAAATGGCCAGCTTGACAGCAGCAGCAGCAGTGACCATCCCCTCCTTCACTGGCCTCAAAACCACCACCACAAGAGCAGTTGCCACCTCAGTGAACAACAGCAAGGCTCCCTCAACCTCCATAGCCTTGTCTGCCCGTGCATCCCTCAAGGACTTCGGTGTTGCCGTGGCGGCCACCGCGCTAAAGTGTAATGCCTTTACCCAGAAAAAGCAATGCGATGGCCCTCGACGTGCTGCTCGGCGGCAGTGATGGCTCTTTGGCCTTTGTTCCTGACAGTTTCAGTGTCCCCGCAGGCGAGAAGATCGTCTTCAAGAACAACGCCGGATTCCCTCACAACGTGATCTTTGATGAAGACGCGGTGCCCGCGGGTGTGAATGCAGATTCCATCTCGATGAAAGAGGAGGACCTGCTGAATGCGCCGGGCGAGACCTACAGTGTGGTGTTGAGTGAGAAGGGGACCTACACCTTCTACTGCTCCCCTCACCAGGGAGCTGGCATGGTTGGAAAAGTTACTGTCAATTGATCGATCCACTCCTTTCTTAATCCTTAATTTTAGGAAGATCGATGATCATCAGATTGTCCTGTGTTGTTCTTTCTTTATTTCTTTTCTTGGAAAGTAAGTGAGGAATTGAGCGGATCAGATATATAATCATGCAGCAAGTGTTCTAGAAATACAATGTATTTAGTGTAATATTAATTCCTCTGCTGGTTGCATTGGAAGGTGGTGAATGGTGGTTTTGGTCTTATATATATAATTATTATAAAATTGGCTTGTAATTTGTGTATCATGTTTATATATATTCAGATTAGCAGTTTGGTAGATGGTTCATGACATTTGAGGTTGGACGAAAGAAGATAAAAAGATAATTTTACACAGAAGGAATTGTAGTTCTTTAAGATTTGTCTAAAGACTGAACATCACATGGCCTTATAAACGACTTACAAATTAAAATGTAACTGCAGCCTTTTATATTTTTAATCCCCACAATAAAATGCATATTATTCTCACATAACTCTGAATGTAACTCAAAAAATATTGCAGGAACTTTATATCCCAAAACTTCCAAAGAAACCTAATCAAGTTTGTTCTAAAATTTCTAACATGCAACAATAAATATT
>JAGGNH010000189.1:0-58170 GCA_026586065.1 Dioscorea zingiberensis
AATTTGTTAGTTACATTATAAAGAAAGTACTTTTGTGGTTTCAGTCATGGATGCCATAAAACTCTGTTTAGTGTAAAACACATTGTCTACATTCCATATAAGCTTTTTGCCAAAACACATGCACAAGATCACTCTACGATTTAGTAACGCTTTATTGGATCTTTTGTCTACCAGATGGCTTGCATTTGACTTTGCAATGTTGCTGTCATTATTCTTATCCCCATGATTATCAGAAGCTGATTTGTGCCTAAGTAAACTTGCATATTCACTCTCTTTGTTTTCAGTTCATTTATGTCGCTTAATTGCTCCTACTACATGCTACATTCCTTCCTTAATTGAGTTACTAACTTAACCGTTTACCTTTTGTTTTCCAGTCTGAGAATCGTTTAGCAATGAGGGATGTTACTGTTGGATCATGGATGCTTTCCCATGGATGTCAATCATGAGGGACAACAGAGCACTATGTGTCTTAAAATGTACAGGATACATCCATTGCAGTATGGGATATACCAAAATGTTCAGGTAAGATTGTTGGAAACTCTATGTGTATCCTGCTATGTAAAATTATATCACAATATAATCCAATATATCACAACCATTAATCTGACAAACTGCTATTGAGTACACATTGTTTCTGTTTTTCATATCATCATGTTCAAAGACAAAACTATTTTTTTTTTTTTCAAACACTACTGGTTTAAATCATTCATCAAGTGACTAGCCACAGGATTAAAATGTAATATATATATTTTTTAGTTTTTTATTCTGTCATGATGTGAATTAGATAGGATCCTCAGAGTTCTCTTTTGTAGAGAACCTTATCAGATTGATGAAAAAATCAGATTAGGAACATAGGTAAGTTTGTCAATGTATCCCATGGCATGAATAATGTGTTTTAACCTTTAAATCTCTACTTAAAGATCAGCTCTCATTTCGATGCCACAAGAACACCAGCTTAACTTAATCAGTGTGCCAAGGATCCATCTTTAAGGCAATATAGATAATACATAGCACATTATTTGCTAATATATGAGACTCTTCTAGGACAATTCAAGTAGTGTGAAAAACCTAAGCAATCTAACTGTACATCAATTCGCAACCCAGGTTATAAGTGAGAACTATCGAAGTTTTGCTGGATTTTTGCATTCGATTTTGAAAGTCTGCTCTAAACCTTCAGGTTTGTGCAACTCGGTGGAAAAAGATGAAGGCCCTCCATAAAACCAATATATGTTCAAGAAGTCCAACACTTAATTTGAGGAGAGGTAGTATAAGTACTAAAAGTTTCCATGCTTACTTATTCATATGTTGAAGTAAATAGTATCTTCAAAGACACTACACACAGGGCGGTTTGATTGGTCACCGATTATTTCTTGATTATTTCTTTGACCTGCACTGGCGTTGTATGGCCACTACACTACACTACACGATTATAGGCAAAATAGATATTTACCTAATTTCTTTTTATTTCTTCTCTAAATTTTAGTGGTAAAAAAAGTTAATTTTGATTCATCTAATATATAAAAAGCTAAAGCTATAAAAACAAAAACAGATACTTATACGTATATAAAAAAAAGTCTTAAGTAAGTAAATTGCAGAATTGGTGAAAGTTTGTCGCCATGCTACAATGACAAGCACGGGTTTAAGTCACGGAAATAAACAATTGTAAAAAGCAAATGTAGCGCTATGTACAATAGGCCCAAGTGGTCCAATTTTTTCTATCCCCTAGCATAGTATATGTGTTTTATAAGATTTTAATTGTCCCCCTTTTGATATATATATATATATACAAACTTATATATCCTCGCCAACCCGACACATTTACGGCCGCCCATTAACACTCACAAACACCTAAATATAAATATACTCATACACCCTAAAAACAACCCATGTATTAAGAGTAAAGCACAGCCTCTACAAACGCGGCCGATCTGGATTGTAAAAAAGAAATATATATATATATATATATATATATATATATATACACACACACGCTAATACTACTACACACACCTGGATACAACATCCTAATTTACATTAATTATGCATAAATGTAGGAGTCCGCTTCCCATTTCAAAATTCTTGGAACATACGAAGGATTTTCAACTCACGTATGTATGAAGATCATCGAAAAAATAAGTTAGCATGTCCATTTTCATATAATTTAAAGTGCACCGCTTCTTGGGTCCTCCCATTTAATCTGCTCTTATTTTATAGAAATTTTGAACCGTCAGTAATTTCAACCACTACGAGTAATTTAAATCATCATCAAATTATATACTTAAATGTATACATGCTTTTATTTTTCAATGATCTTTCCATCCTCGCATTTGGTTGGAAATCCTTCAAATACGCCTTCCAAGGAGCCGGAATGGAAGGGCGGATCTACCCTGCATAAAGGATCCTGGCTTACTAAGAATAACTCATATATATATATATATATATATATATATATATATATATATAAATATTCATATATTTGTTATCGCTGTGCCTGGCCACTTATGCGACGCCCGCCAGCGGATAATGTTGAGTCGCCTGCCTTCTACCAGACCATTCGATCAAGGTAAATATGATAGGGCTCCGGCTGCAAGTGCTACCGCCTGACCGTAACATGAGTATATATATATATATGCTATATATATATATATATATATATCACTCGTGATAATGTACAATCTGCCTCATCATCATGCAAATATGTTTTCCAATTTCAAAATTTCGAAGATGTCAGAAGGATTTTCAATCAGGCTATGTAGGTATCTGTATTTTGCTGCCACGCTCATTTTGCGGATGTAATTTGGTGCAGTTTGGGCCTCTAACTTTAAATCGACTTTTGGCTTTTAGAAATCAACCCGCCTTAATCTCAACCATATTGCCGATGTAATAAAACGGCCACCAAATTGTATTTAAACTGGACATGCTACTTATTTTTCGACGATCTTCCCATCTAGTACGGCCTGGAAATCCTTCAAATCTTCCCGCCTAAATAGAATGGGCAATAATCCCGATAGGATTTGACTACCTAGCCTCACAGTTCCACTGATATATATATATGTATATATATATATATATATATATATATATATTTTAATTCATTCATATATTTTAGATAATATTTAAATATGTATATATAATTTTTATAGATAATATGTATGTATATATGTATTGTGATGATAAGATTATTTAAAAATTATAAAAAACATATCTAAATATTATCTAATATATATATATATATATATATATATATATATATATATATATATATATATTATATTTAATATCATTATTTATTTAGTGATAGCCTGGTGCTACCGCAATAGCAACAAATTTGCATCCCTGGTCATCCTATCTATACGGTATATATATATATATATACATATATATATATTTTTTTTCTTTTACTTTTATTCTTACTCAAATAAATAAATAATTTTTTTTCTAGTAGGATACACCCAAAAAGAAATCCCTTTTTTTATATGAATGGGAACTATTCTTGTGAATTCTTAGACCACAATGTACTTTTTTAATTTTTTTTATTCTATCTTAAAAATTTAAATAAATTGTTAGAATGGTAGGAAATCTCATTTTAAGGATTAAAACCTTTATATCAAATTCAACTTCAACAGCTACTGTCGCCTAGTGCAGTGAGCGTGTAATATACTATATATATATATGGTATACCAAGTACCTAAGCAACTGATGGCCTTTGAATCCCATTTTTTTTTTTTCGGGTAAATCAAGAACTATTTAGCTAACTTACAATATTGTATTCTAATTCAAAACATAAACCCTTAATGGGCTGGTAAACTTTGTAAATTATGGAATAAGACTTCAAATTGTGTTTCTTTGACCATTGATGCCAAAGAAGTCTACACTTCATTGTTTTCCTCCCTCGGAATGAATTCCACTTCCAGCCTTTTATGTTCTATCTAAGGTTCTTTTGTATTCTTCAATCCTCCTTCTTGTATTCCAAAACACGTCCAATTATGTGTTTCCTTATATACTCCTTTTATGAAACCTTGGCTGTCCCAGAATCTTTTGTTCTTTTGGTTCTCGGCCTGTACCAACTTCTTAATTCCTCCCCGCAATGTTTGAGCTTCTCCATCAAAAATTGAATCAATATCCACCTTTTTAATTCCTCAAGCATAAATGCAAATGACCCAAACAGTTAGAATGATGTAACCTGTAAACTCCGCCTCGCTCACCCTCAAAGATCCCATGAAGTAATTTAGTAGAAAGTATGTGGTTGAAAACCCCTCTCAACTGGGGCTTCAGGAGTGCTCTCTACTTCATAATTGGTATTTTCCCGTTGGAACTCTTTCGCTAATGTAATAGCTTCTTTATCTCGCAATCAAACAGAGGAAGTTAGAAACCATATTATTGAAGATTTTCTTGCATCCTGCTTTCCAGAGTTGCCAAAGAGCGCCAAGGCAATAATAAGATTCTCTCCTCCATGGATGCCCTTATATGTGTTGAATGTTCTCTGCATTAAAGAGCCATATAGTCCACTAACTAAACAAATCCATTCTCGCATTATCTCCATCCATCGAGGAAGCGATACCACAGAGGCCCTCACCCACCGTGAAACTACCTTATTTGAGCTTTATCACCGGAGGCCAAAGACTCACCAAAGCTAGCGAAGAAGGACAAGACAAATCAAGAAGGAGGAGGGGACTAAGGGCACGGTCGCTGGGCGCTAAGGCCAAGGTGGTTGGGAGGATTTCATGTAAAGCGTGATGGGACCACGTGGGAGGCAAGATGATCCTACCTACACCTCGTAGTCGTGGATTGTTAGTTTTATCTTATCTACTTTTAATGCGTTTGTTAGTCGTGGACAAATTTATGCGTGAGTAGGTCGCATTTTGCTGAAATGGCCAGTATATGTGTTATTCTAGGGTTTGTAAGTCTGTAGTCTGAAATATATCAAGCTTCATCTTAAAACTATTCCCCTTCCTTCTCTTCTATCACGTTTCTGGAGATTGTGCTCGCTCGAAAGGAGCACGCCAATACGCGCCAAAACTCGCAGCAACGCATCAACTGGTGCTTTCGCTGGAGAATACGATGGTTTCATGCTCGCATATTAATCGACACTCTCGAAGCCTCTCTGGCACCTTGCCAGAGGCGTTTAAAGCCCTCCAGCTGCAACTTGATGGTCAAACAATAGCTTCCCAATAATCCATCCTGTAGTACATGGCAAGTATGGATGCGAGGTTCGGAAGGATTTAAGTATCTACCATCGGGAGCTCTCCTGGGGATCTCGTCCACCGCCTAATCCCCACGCCTCCTCAAGAGCCCCGGAAAGCAACAATAATCGAGACATGGAAATGAGGCCCTTCTTACGATCCATGTGTTGGAGATTCCAAGGTTTGATGGCACCCCAATCTACACAAAGCGGCTTCCCGTGATGTATCTAATACTTCCGACTTCCATGACACCGCCGAAGCTAATGGCACAAAATTTCATTCCACCCTCGAGGGGCTTAGCATCACTAAGTATTCAGCGATGAAGGCGCAGTAAATCACTCACCACACGGGACATGTTCTTACTCCAAATTAAGCGCTTTGGCACTTCAATCTTCAAGATCATCAATGAGCACCTCTCAAGCTCACCTAAACGCCCAATCGTGAAGCGGACTTCCAAGCTTAATTCGAAGACCACGATGAGCAAGGCCAGGCATCTCGTAACCTTTGCTCATTTCTTTTTCATCACAGCTCCCGCTACCGCACATCCAATGCTGAATTGCTCATGAACCGCCGACAACGCTAGGTGAAAATGTTCGCCATCGCTACGGGTATATGCAAATACGGCCGACGAAGCTTAAGCAAGACGCTCGTAGTGCTTGGTCAAACTGGAGCCCTTTAAACCCCTCGCTCAACCAACAGTAAACGAAGCCTACGCCAGACCACCAATCACCATAACCCCAAAGACTACAAATCCATCAATATATGCTTCCACCAGCCTACCATCAAGAAACAACACCTCAACTCCACTTCAAGCTTGCCCCACCACACCTCCTCCCCCGTCTCATCGCCTATCTCCATTAGAACCGAGGGACAAGAGAGCATTGTGGTCTTCGCTAAGCATCATTGCGACCAAAAATGGAGCAAGCTGACATCGCTCGCAAATTGGCCTCATTGGTTGCTTGGAACGGATGACGAGGGAAGTCGGGGAACCACCGGTAAAGACAAAGTGTACGCACACTCCATTCCCCTTGATTTGTTCGCTTACCAATAGAAGGCCCCCATGTTGTGTTAGGTATCCAAAGGTGGGTTACAAACACTCTATGGTAACACATGACTATGCCTAGCTATCTATGGAGTTCGAACGAAGGAGCACCCATCACTCTCCAAGGAGATACAACACCCACCTCCAAATGCATCACCTTTAATCACTCATAAGCGCTCATCCAACTGTGAGGACTAATGAGGACATCTTTGAGCCGTGATCAATTGCATGGGGAGAAATAAACCGATAAATACTAAGTTCCGGTTCGGACACCTGGAGGTAACGAATTCAACTCTTCCTTCTAACATACTACCCCAAGTCACCGAACTCCCCGCAGTTAGTTACGGGAAGGCTATTTGGCGCACAAAAGGGTCTACCACCGTATCAACAAACGGATCATCGCGATTCATCTTCTTCCCAACACACGGCTAGTCAACGTGAGGTCAGAGGGATATCCGTGATTTCCAAAAAAAATGAGATGGAAAAGTCTTGGATGCATGACATGTCGGAGCAGGGATTTTGCGTACCGCAAATTTTACGTACCGCTCTCATCGCCGATGCTACTTGTCAAAAGAAGGACGGAACCTTCCCGCTTTACTGCCGACCACCGGGTATTAAACGCCAATACTTGCCAAAGATAAACTCGACTGCATGCACTCTGGGCTACCTTCCGCTCAACACGGGCGCATCCAAGGCTGACGTATATACTAGTCACATCTAATGCATTTGCACCCACGACGGTCACTTCGAAGTTCCTAGTTATGCTATCTGGTTAAGTTTCCGAACGCGCCATCCACCTTTCAGCGTAATTCACCCACAACTGCTCAAGGCTATTCCTCATAATTTGCCAGGTGTTCTTCTTGACAGATATACTCATATATAAAGCACTCACCCTTCAAGGCCATCTCCAACATCCGCAGAAGTCTCTATCAAAAGTCAAGGCTCACCACCTCCTTTATCAAGCTCTCGAAATGTTTTTTTTTGTCAGTGTCCGCGTGGAGTACATCTACATTTGGTCTCTCATCATCGAGTCCATGCTGATCCTCGCAAGATCGTAAGACACGTAATTTAATTGGCTTTTCAACTCCATGCTCCCAAAAAGGGCTCCAAGGGATTCCTCATACTCAATGCTACCACCGAGGTTCATCCAAGAATCACGCTAAAACTATCGGCATTGCATCCCCGCTTAACCAACTTGTTATGCAAGGATGGTTTTGAATGGTTACCCTAAGCTTCCAATGTACCTTCCGCACTCTTGGGCAAGTAACGGTGAGCGCCCCGGCCTTGGCTGCTACCGGACTTTGATGCCGAATTCACAAGGAGATCGAACGATCCACATTTTATCGGCAAAGGTGCAGTTCCGCGCAAGAAGGACGCACTAATTTGCCTTCTTCACCGAAATCTGGGTCCAAGAATGCCGTATAGCTCGCCCCTACACAGTGGAGTTATACGCCCTCGCGGAAAGAAGCTTCATAAGCGGCGCCAATATTTGCTCTGGTTCTTCGCAGCGCGACCGACCATAAAAAGTATCAAAGAGCTTATTTCAAATGTGTCACCACACTCCTGCAACCAACAGTTTTACATTCAAAACTATCGATTCTATTTTCTGATCGACATGTGCCGGGTTCCACTAACCGATGCGGCTACCACGCTTTCCTCGGAGCCGCATTTAAGACAAACCTCGTGACGCTACACCCAACAAGTCCCCACATGCTTAGCTCGCCAAGTCAACCTATCGCCACATTCCTTAGTACTACACTCGGCATCGCAACTCCAACACTTGAGGACTTGGTTGCTAATTGCTATATAATCGTTGAATAGGCCGAACTCTCTCGGCGAATACTCACTAATACTGCGATAATTTCAGTATGACAAGAGGTATTATATCAATCATCAATCATCCTTGAAGACCGTGATTGTCGCATGAGTTCCACACCACACCCATGTATCGGGTCACTAATCCTGGCCACCCGTGACCCTTTCTCCATCTATCAACTGGCCAGTTTCATCGGGTCTAATACGCGTCGCGTGAGCACTTCCACTTTGCCAACGCCGGTAATTATGTCAACAAATTAAATACTTCAACACAACCGCCACCGAACCATTGTAGCCATTACCTATTCCAAACATGGGTTCGGGAAGACGCTACCATGGACTCTCGCTAATGGGACTACCACCGGCCATGAGGTTATACCATTATTATGGTGGTTGTGGGACAGTTCACCAAATCACTTCTCACTTTGGAGAGCTTCCCACCACGCTCACTGGCGCACACATGCAGCGGAGCTCTTCACCGATTGGATCAAATAAGCTTCACTGGTTCCCTTCGACGCATCATCATCGGATCGTGACCCAATTTTCACGAGTCAATAATTCTCAAGGTGAGGCTATTTTGCACCTCACTGAACCACCATGCACCATATAGTACGGCCACCACCAAGTAGATCGAATTTACCAATCGGATGTGGTTAACCGAGGACTCAAATAAGATTCTGCAAGGTTTCACTCAAGGTGTTTCCAAGAACTTTGGGCATCTCTCTCTTATCACGCATGAGTTTCTTTGTTTACAACACCACCACCATAGTCAGATTAACATAACTCCATTCCAAGCTCCTCACTACGCAGCCCACCGCTCCTACTTCTACACACCGTGGGTCCATAAAGGCTCCGCGCACTTGATGAGCTACCACAGCGAGATGTTTTATTGTCCTCACCTAAGGTGGTACTCTAAATCGTACGGCATCAGATGTATTTCTCCATAAGTACACTATGTATCGGCCTGAGGTGGAATTTCAAATTGGTGATCTGTAAGTTCTAGTGCGCTTGCACTCATATCGACAAACCACTCTAGCTTTCCGCTTAGTCACCCAAGCTAGCTCCCTGTGATATTATGGACCCTTTGTCACAAAGAGAAAATTGATCGCGTGTGGCATATCAGCTCGAAGGTTCCCTCTTGAGTGTAAAAATGTTCCCAACATTCCATGTCTCTCGGCTCTCAAGCCCTTCCGAGGCAGCGCAGACGTGACGATTAGTCCCTCACCGCAACCACTACAGCTCCAATCGATCTCACCACCGGCTGGTTTATGCCCCACCCGCATGGTGCTCACGCCAAGGAAAGATGCGCATAAGTCCTTTACCATTCACAAACAGTGGATAGCCTTCCCCGAAAATGCAACCTAGGGGAAAATGTTGAAGACTTTTTGCAAATTATATTCCTTGACTCCACCTCGGGAGGGACAAGGTGGAAGCCTGTGCGAAGTAGGGCATCGATACCTGCCGCAGGCCTCAGCCACCGCAACTACTGTGAGTCGGAGTCATCACCCGAGGCCGCACCAATGCCAGTGAAGAAGGACAAGACAAATCAAAGAAAGGAGGGGACCATAAGTACCTGTCAAGCAAGGCGCTGTATGCCAAGGTGGTTAGGAGGATTGGCGGGGGTAATGGGACCAGCTGCGGAGGCAAGGTAGATCCTACCTACACTCGCTGGCCGTGGATTGCTAATTTTATCTTATCTACTTTTAAGTGTTTGTTAGTCGTGGATGTTCTAAGTGGTAGCGGGAGTACTAAGGAGGTGACAATATATGTAAGCTATTCTAGGGTTTGTAAATCCGCTAGCCCTAAATATATCAAGCTTCATCTTAAAACTATTCTCCTTCCTTCTATCACGCTTCGAGACGTCAAAAGGAGCACTTTTCAATACGTCTGCCAAAATGCAAGTAACGCATCGTGAAGCCTTGTTTCTTAATTTCCATCCAAACCTTTTAAGCCTACCTGCATTCACATGGAAAATATGCATAATGGGCTTTCATAGGTCAGTCACATATAGTGGACAAAGATCATTGGGAATTTGTTTCTCATATATATAGTTGACGTTTCTTGTTGGTAATGCTCTATGGAGAAATTTCCATATGTATATTTCGATCCGTGAGTTACTTCCCAATTTCCATAACAAATTTTCCATCCAACTAATTTGAGTTCTTCACTTTTCAATCTATATGAGTCATAAATTGCGGTTGTTGTTATTTATCTTCCTCTTTAGCTCCTTCATCCTAACTCTAAATCTTTGTTTCTATTGCCCTCAGAATCAGATATTGGCAATGATCTCCACTAGAGATACTGGGAATATATGTTTCAATAACTCCATGTCCCAGTGATAGTCCACAGTAAGATGATCAATGGTGCAGTATATGTGAGATCATAATCCATGCTGAAAAGCAGGGTTTCAAATATAAATGGGATATCAAATAACAAAGCATCATTAAGCACTCTATTAGAATGAGCAACATATACAACTTGCCCAACATGCTTTGGTCCCATTCTTGATTGGCTCTTTATTTGTTTTATATATATCCCTACAATAATCTTACAATTAAAATTTTTTATTTTTCTTTTTATGGATTTGGTAGATAATTAAAAAAATCAGGGATATATAAGGAAAAAAAGTACTTGTTTGCAAGCATTGAAGACTTGCTTGCTTGCACATATAACCAAATAAAACCACATCTGTGCTCCAAGATTTGATTTATTTTTCTACCCAAATTCCAAAGTATTAGATTGGATTTTGATTTTGTTGTTTTTCCTCTTTTCCCAGTTCCCCCAAATCTCCATCTAATCTTTCTACCAACCATCCAATGCTCCAACTTATCCTTATCAATATAGAGGGTTGTTAGGCTAATTCTCACCCCTCTATATATCTATATATATAGTTTTTATATATATTATAATTTTTATATATATATATATATATATATGGCCTGAGCATTGATGTGAGTTTGCTGGATTCATCGCTCATTTCATGGGTTGTCATTCTACTAACTACATATCGCCATATTCAGCCTGTCTCCAGAGGATTTTAGTAACATCGTAAAATAAGTTAGGATGCCAATTTTCATACGCCGTTTGGGAACTTCAAGGCTCTTCATCTTAACGGGTGAAAATTTATAAAATCATATCGGTTCTCAATTTCACTGCTAAGATGAAGGCCCTATAAGTTTCCAAATTGTATGAAAATTGACATAAATTTTTATTTTTCGCATGCTCTTTCTTCCAATCCATACTGGATTTCCTCAAAATACCTGCAAGCGCATTAAAATGCTATACGATTGCAGAACGCACAGTTAATCCAACTAACCTTACCTTATTTACGCTCTTATATATATATATATATATATTAAATATATATATATATATATATATATATATCATAATTATATATATATATATTATATATAATATATACATAAATCAATATATATCTATATAGTATAGGCAAAATATAATATATATATATATATAAAAACTATATATATATATAGATATATAGAGGAACGAAAATCTGCTGCTGTACATGCAACCTACCGATTCTAAAACCTATATATATATATATATATATATATATATATATATATATATATATATAAATACGTATAATAGGGCGCTAATAGGCGGATTTGTCGAATGTACCGCTTCTCACTTAATAATATTCTATATATATATATGTATATATACATATATATATATATATATATATATATATATATATACATATATATATACCTGGTTGATACTACGTACGTAAGTTTATCATGTCCAAGTGTCATGGCCACTTCATTTCCTCGTACCACTCAAGCATAAAGATTTCGGTAAAAATCCAACTTTATTTGGATGGAAAGAATACCCAAAATAAGCTAAGATGTCCATTCTTTCATATAATTTGGGAACTTGTAGGGTTTTCATCTTAAATGGTGAAATTTTTGAACCATAAGATTTTTATAAATTTCCACCCATTAAAATGAAGACCCTACAAGTTCCCTAATTAGATGAATTCAATACGCTTAACTTATTGACGATGCCTAATTCCATAATAATGTTGGAAATCCTAAATAATCGTGTGGCCAGAGTATGGGCTAAATGAGTACGACCTTACTTGTAATGCATCCCACTTATATTATCATCCCCGTAGATATATATATATATATATATACAAATGATGGTATAAGGCCATGGGGCCCATACCATCAAAGCATATATTGAATGGTGATATGAAATACGGCCTATGCACTTGCTTTTTGGCGAAATCCAACTGCATTTTACTTTGGAAAGCACATTAAAATATAAGCTAAAGCATGGCCAATTTGTTAATATTAGAATATGTTTCAAGATGTTTCCATACACCGGAACTTGTAGGGTCTTCATCGTGAAATGGTGAAATTCTTGAACCAGAAGATTTCTATGAATTTTCAACTGCTCTACATTTAAGATCCTACAAGTTCCTAAATTGTATGAAAATTAACATGCTAGCCTATTTTTCAATGTTGTTTCCATCCATACCTATAGGAAATCCTTAAAACACCGCAATTCATGGCCAAATAAGTATGACCTTTACTTGCAATATATAACCAAATACTTTATAATATTTGTCTCGATATATATATATATATATATATATATATATATATATATATATAGCTTAAGGATAAATCCTACGGCCTATATTATCATAGATTCCTGGCCACCTCCTATTTGGTTTCTTGGAGATAGTTTGCAGTATTTCCAATCGAAGGACAAAGATTAATTTGGGGTAACAGCCATATGCACTACTTTCACATATATTCGTACACCGCTATCCTCCCACTTTAATGGTTCTTATTTTATGGTAAATTTTAAATTGCCTTAATTTCAACCATTAACTGGGAGTACCAAACATCAAAATTATACGAAAACGGGACACGCTAGCTTATCCTCATGACTTTTCCAGGCACGGTTGCAAATCTATAACAACGCTCACGTGCCGTGATAAGTAATACGCCTATTCGCGGCATATATATATATATATATATATATATATATATATATAAACAAGGGGTTCAAAGGGGAGCTGGCGGAGTGCGAAGGAGTTGGAGGGAGGATGGAAAGTTTGAAAAAAATATTATATCTGATTCAACGGGGCGCTAGACCGGTGCGAATCAACTTTTTATACGTGACAAAAAAGTGTATTATGTGTAATGTGTATTATCATTATTAATTTAATTCTAATTAATATTAATCATATTGTAGTTAGTTAATTATATTAACAAGGGAATTAATAATAACTATTAAACCAATACAAATTTTATTACTATCTTTTCTTTTGTCATGGGTTTTTGTGGAGATAGGTTTTAGTGGAGATAAGGTTTTTTTGTATGAAGGAATTCAATTATCTTTTAGAAATTGATGAAGGGTGGATTATATCTTTTATGTTATTTTAAAATACATTAATAGAAATATCATCCCACTCCTCCAAAAGACCCGATTTGGGGGAGTGGGATATGAAGGGTGAGAAGGGAAGTCTTCACTCACCAACCAAACAATGATAAAAGAATTATATAGAGATAATGGCTCATGCCGTCTGGGTTGAATGGAAACTCTAGGTTAACCACTGTCCGGAGAGGCGATGAATCTCTGATTGGCTGCTTCTACTCCATGCAAAGAAGTTCAAAGGTTTCTTCCCAAAACCTCCGATGATCAAATTAGTGGGAGAGATCGGATGAAGATAAGAAAAAGAAAAGAGAAGAGAGTGGTCCCAGAGGATTGCTGGGACAAGGAGGCAAAACAAAGAAAGGAAAAGAGAGGGTGTGAGAAACTAGGAAATGAGAGCTCTGGGGTCTCTGGATGCTGAAGTGGTTTCCAGTTATCGGGATGAATTGGTCGTGATGCGGGTCACCCTCTTTGTGTGTGTTAGAGAATCTCCATGTAGGACCAAATGGATGGCAACCGGTTTGTTATGGGCACTCCACTATTGGCGGCAGTGTAGTTTGGCTTCATTGTTAACATCAAGCAAAGGTCAGGCTGCAATTAAAACTCACATAAATAAAGATTTTGTCATGCCAGCGTGTACAGGGACACCAACCACATGCAATAACCTATCATTATCCTAAAACCAAATGCCAGCTTGCTTCTCTTCAATTAAACTACATTTGCATATATATATATATATATATATATATATATATATATCACAAGTCATATTCAAGATGCTCATCAACACTTTTATTCTTCCAATGTTGGAACTCTTTTTAATTAAACTTCAATTAATTGAGTTCATCTTATGTTCAACTTTGAGTCTGACATGCACTTTTGCATTATTAGTATCAATATAAAACACATATCCTACACAAAAAAAAATATTTCCTAAAACTCTAGGAAACATTATAGTAACATTCGACATTTACTAATCAATATGACTTGTTTATTAGGAATCATTGGTCATCTTCTTTTTATTAAGAAATATATTACATATCATATGTACACACTAAGCTTCTTCTACATTTGTATCTGTTAGGGTTATATATATGTGTTGTTCCTTGTTTAATTTGCTATGTTAAAAAACTATATAGATAATGAAAGGCTTACATGATCTCATGATTTAGGTGTTCCCTTTAATTTCAACTATGTGAACATATACAAAAATATGAGAATTGGATAAGATGGTTGTGTGATAGAATTGACATCTTTGATGAATAAATTTGAAGATGGCATGAAGATTATAAATAATATAATGAAGATAAATGTGACATGTTAGGGTTTGAATAGAAGAAGACAGGTAGTTGTAAGAAATAATTAACAAAGAAAAAAATTAACACTTATAAATAGGGTGTTTGATGATGTCAATCTTCTATTGAAAACATTAACGCATAGCTTGATTAAAAGATTAGTGTGTCAAGTGTCATCATTGAATTAGTTTATTTATAGGCAAAACCAAAATTCCGCAACTTCTCCTCTTGGGGTTTATTTTAATCCAAAAATGATTAGGGACATTGATTTAGAGAAGGGGATAGAGTTGGCTTAGAGAGTTGAGAAGTGAGTTCTTCCTTGTAGAGTCTTGAGAATCGCAGAATGATAAAGGAGGCTAAAAGATTGACTATTATCCATACCAAGATGTAATGATCCGCTTCTTTCTTTGGGATCGCTCCACTAGATCAAGTGGACTCTTCATGATCTACCAAGCATCTAATCCAACCCCTACTTGGAAAGAAAAAACCATGTGAGAGAAGGAATTGAGCCAGGTACTGGAGGGAGCCTCCTCATGATCATGTCGTAACTTCGGAGAGAGAGAGAGAGAGGTTTCTAGGAAGTCGTGAGATTTCATGAGAGGATCAAGTTTTCTTCCCTTTACTTGCCTAATGGGTCGGACAATCTCCCCTTTATAGTTTCATCAATTCCAATTCAAGCTAGATCTTTAGTGCCCTGTAGCATTCATCCTCTTATCATCAAAATGACTTGGTATGACAAAGTCCATATCTTAAAATGTTTGACTACGATCATGCTAAGTGTGTCGATAGATATTATACCCTCATAACACATACCAAGCTAGTTGACAAATTATGGTATACATGAATTTTGTTGTTCACACATCACATGTGGAACCGAGGATTGTGTAGGTTGTAAAGAGACAGTGAATATGTGAACCTGCTCTTTGAAAGGGAACAACAACCGTAAACACGGTTGCTATTTCATGCTTTTTAGCTTAATGTAATTCAACCACTACTAAGCGTTTAACGAAGATTAGTATCGGCGGAGCTAGTTGTAAAGAGAAGGGCAGTATTCACCAAAGAAGGGACCAACAACCTCCCAAGCAAGGAGGAGAACCATATCGACTTCTGCATAGCTTGTCCTTAAAATTGTACCATGGCCATGGAGGAAGCGCCGACTTTGTTCTAGTGCTACCTTACTATTTCTACCATCCCCTTTGGCATTGTTCACTGCTTATATCTCTTATTACTAATAATAAATGTAGTTCCATTCATTTTTTAAAAAAAATAAAAAAAATACTTTCAGATATAGGTAAATGTCTTTTCTTTATTAATTGAAGTTGGATCATTGTCAATTTCTTGATTCTATTTTTTGATTTTAAAGTGTGTAGTGTAATAGATGGGGATGAAACTAAATAGTATTACATCAAATATAGAAAGATTTTATAATTTTATATGCATGATTTACTGGACTTGCCTATTATAATCGTATTCTTTCTGAATTTATCATTTCTACCATTGTGGTAGAATATAATCAATATCCAAATATATATATATATATATATATATATATATATATATATATATATATATATATTTCCAAATTCATAACCTATAAATCCTCAAATAGATTCAATGTGAGCAAAAGCAGTATTTAAAATGATATCCAAATCTACAAATGCATGCATTTAGTCCTTTTTTCTTTAAAAGAACAACTCTAACACATCCTAATTAATTATAGAACCTTTGAATACGTGCCCAAATTACCTACTGTGGGATGGCAAGGGGTTAATAGTGTTTTAAAGGGTGAATAATGTCAAATAAAGTGTCGGGGACTAATTAAGGGAATTTCCGCCCATATATAGGGTTGGTTTCAACAATATACGTTTATAAACACTATTTACTTATCAGTTTCTAGAGTCCAATCGTATATTAGAATTAAATATGGTCAAATATCACAAAAAAGAACCAAAATGCATGTAATGGCTTACAAACAAAGACGATTGCAGAGGTATTGTCTGCCCATTTTCACAGGCTATGTCCACCGAACTTCAATCTTAAATCAAAATGGTTGCTTCCTTAATTTGATTCTCACCGGCAGGTCACCCAAGGGATTCCCTGCCCCACAATTGTTGGGATGTGGCAACTCAAAGAAGCCACCTCCTACATGCCACATCTGCCCAAAATGGCCACCTCAAAGATCCTCTTTCTTTCTTCCTCCTTCAAAAGGAGTTAAACCCTAGATCTCGTGGCTTTCTCTATTCCTGAGGAGACGGTAAAAGTTAATGGGGAAATCTAGCCAAAATTTCTGGAAGATCGGATGGGAGAAATCTACCATACTTTATAATGTGCTTCCCTTAATTATAAACATTTGCAACCTAATATGGGAAGATTGATCTACCAATAGGGAAATTTGCAAATACTTGGTTCTGTATGGTTGTACAAGTTCTTTTTCATCTAAAACAAACAAAAGACAAGATGAGAAAAAATTTACAAGTATTTCCCCAATGTGATCGCAAGATAACAAATTGTTGTTTCTCCTTACAAATTCAAATTCAAATTCGTCGGTGGAGGTAGCTATTGAGAAGAACTCAATCAAATTGTTGTTTTTCTCTTACGATGCCCCCTTTACCGCAGTGACTCAACAAATACACAAATTCTACAGTACCAGAAATTGTAGGGCTCCCCTTCTTTCTCTCTCCTGACCTTATTCTCCCTTTCATCTAAGCATCGACACACAAATCCGCCTTCTCTCTCACGGGGATAAGCTCATTCTTGCTAAGGCGTCTTCGCTTATCCCTTTTGGTCGCACATTGGTCTCGCTTGTTCCGGAAGAAAGGAGAGAAGAAAGAAAAGGGATGCCGACGCGGGTGTATTTTGGTTAATGCCGGGTAAGTCGAAATGGGCTTCTCTAGCGTTCCATATCGTAGATTGCCAGCTTTGGAATCCTTTGGGTGACTTTGGTCGCATGAAATGGAATTAAAGGTAAGTGACCATTCTTTGATTGTAAATCTCTTGAAGTCTCGGATAACTATGGAATTGGGATAATAGTCCATAGCTTTACTAACCTACTAAAAAATTAACCTCCCCCATATCAATCCTTCAGTAGATTAACATCAATTCTTATTCCCATTAGCGTCATTCTCGAGGATTAGAGATAAAGTGAGGGTAGAATGAAGGAAAAGGGATCTTGAAACCAATAACAAAACTCTCTCATTCTCATCCTCTTAAAAGAATTTAATTCTCGGATGAAATCCTCACTAACTTCTGGGCGCTGAAGTCAGTCCTAAGCAAGGCATAACGCTTCCAATTTCTCTTCATCTTTACTTTATGTACATGTGGAACACCGTCACAAGTGTCTATCATAGGGACCAGTTAGCTTCCTTTGGACGCCACTCCGGCTACACGTCGACATCTGCTCATAATTACAAATTCACAACCGCTGATCTTGATCGGTGTTGATCACAAGATCAAAACCGCTTGTGCATTAACAATATATATATTGGGGGCTTAGTAATCTGAGCTGTATGTCCGTGATCTCCAAATCTACTTAACGGTTCATTACAATCAATCGCTTGGATCTAAATCCAACCCATCATCGTATTAAGTCATGCTATTGGTTGTGAAGATGGGCTAAGAGTTTGATGAAAAACGAGCATCGCCATCATCATACTTTTTCTTTCTTCATCATCAATACTATCATAAACAAATATATTAATTAACTATGTACTATCTCCACCACAACCCGATCTATATCATTCATATTACTTCGGTCCATCAATCTCCTCCCACAACAAGGCTACCAAAGCCATCAACCTCGTGACTTTTGTCATTCTTGACTCTCACGCCATCAAGATCTTCTTCACCTTATGCATCTCTCCTGTCAAGAATCGCCATCCTCTAGCTCCTCTTCCGCCTTCACAAAGCTCCTTCCCACCACACTACACCTCCATCACCACTCTTCCAACCTCACCCCTTCCTCCACCCTTCCCACAACCTCGAAGCTAACGTCTTCTTCTCCTCATACCGCTTTGCCTCTTCGCTTTCTCTTCTCCCATCTTCCAATCCACTTTCGAAAGAATTCACCACCCTCCATTCCACCATCTCCAAAGCACCTCCTCCGTCCCCTTCTATCGACAGCCACGGAGGTAGATCTCTCAACAAAGCCAAACAAAGTCGGTTCTTTTCGTATATCAACTTGTGGTCACTCCTAATGGATCTGATACATTATAAGTTCTTTCTGGGCTTTGATTCAAAGAACGTGGTAGCAGGTACTACCAGTCAGCCTAAGTAAGGTTTCATCTTCCATTATTGCCCAAGCAACTACCATTATTATACTTCTTCAAGCTTCAGGGGAAATTACTGCTTTGTTTTTCTTAAGAGCATGTTTTGAGGTATCATACAGGGGTTGTTGGATTATTTGACTAATCCAATGGCTAATCTAGAGATGTCCCTTAGATGACAAATATATATATTATTGACATATTAACCTGGGCTTCAACTTCAGATCACCGCATCTCGTCAAAGTCAACGGATGAAGCAGATTACTTTGGAGTTAAGAATGACGCTTGGGGAAGGCTTCTTCATCGAAAGTGATGGCCGAGTAGTGCATGCGTGCCAAAGGTTGGGAAGAAATCTTACTTCCGGGAGTCCCCAACCGAGAGAGAGAAAGGACATAAACAAGCAAAGAGGGTGGGCCTCCCATGCCCTCAGGATCATCAGGCCCTATGCCCAAGTTAGTGAGATGGTTCCTCGCAGGAGAAGAAAGGAAGATAGAGTGGAGATTTTTGTCAACAAAGAGATGTTTCTTATCTCTTTGTTGAGATCTCACCCTATTTGCTTTTTGGCCATTACCTCGGATTCCCGCCATCCTTGACCTCCTACTGTGTGTGGACATCCCTTCTACTGCCTCAAACATGACAAGTATTTCCATGACCCGCTTAGGGATCCTGCTGCTGTTTTAGGGAGTGGAGGTGGATTGACACATATGTACACCCTGGATTTAGCTGTGATCATATATATTGTTTTTCAACATTAATATATTTATATTTATCATCATAACTCAAATCTAAAAGTACACCCTATTTTATCCAGTTGTTTATTGTTACAGAGTCCACGGGTACGTATATTAGAAATAAATATATGGATATAAGAAAAAGACCAAAATGCACACATGGTTTGGTAAACATAGACAGAAGAGGAGTGTATATGGTAGGTCCCATATATATATATATATATATGCTTAGATTAGCACTCAAGTCCCATTCCCATGATTTTGCACATGTGAGACGCATGATAAACAAAAGAGCAACCCAAAGCAACTACATCCATCTCACATCTGTCACACGTTTGCAGTAAATTCAAGCAGATATATACTGGGATCATAGAGCTCGGCACAAGATGCTGGATCCTGTCTGATCTCCTTATATCAACTGATTCACTGCCACCCAAACTCAATAACTCACTCTTCTCTTGCATGCATGAAATGAATGTGAAATGAATGATGCCCAGTGATGTCAATGTTACATAAACCAAAGAAAAAGAAAGACTCTCTTCCTCCACTCGCTCTCTCTCTCTTATAATTCATAGATGTCAACACTACAAGTTGGGGCAGTAGCAGGTACTAGTACTAAAATAGTATTCTTTTTTTGGGTCCAGATCTCCATTCTGGTCCTTCTGAGAGAACTTTTTAACTCTTTGTTTTTTCTCTTTATTGTTGTGGTTGGTTTGTTATTACGGGGATTAGACCCTGTGTTAGTGGTATTATAGTAATGGAATTTATCAAGTGGCATGGAGCCTTCAGAGGAGGAGAAGGGGGAGAGAGAGAGAGATCACGAGAGAGACGATTTTTGAGGATTTATTAGTATATCTATTATGACATGCAATGTAAGTCCGTGCATGTGTCTGACTTTTCTTGATTTCCTCTTCTGATCACTCTCGTGGACTGTACGTAGTAGAATCAAAATAAATTTCTCATTTTCCAAAACCTGCTCCTCTTTCTTCTTTGAATCTTCTCCCTTTTTTAAGTTTTATTATCAAACTACATTTGTTTTGATTCTTAATATTTTATTTTATTTTTTATTTTTTTTATAAATATAATATGTTATAGGTAAAATATTCAACTGTTAAAATACTACTGACACATGGTTGATGATAATTGGAAAGCAACTCACATATATGATTTTAAATGATTTTTGAGAAAGTGGGCAATAAATTAGTGAAGGTATGGAATCTTTTCTTTTAAAAAGTACGACTCTTTCCTGCAAATGAAAGAGGTATGAGAGAAAGGTAGGGACTACAATTTCATCTTCTTTACTTTGCGAAAGGAGACATCTTATCATCAAGCTCGCATACAAAAAGCTGCGGCTCCGACTCCATCTCCAAGGAAGCCGTACGGGCCACCACCGAAGATATAATTTCTTCCATGGCCCTTCACCACCAAAATGATTCCGATTCTCTCAATCCGTAAGCAAGCTTTCATGCCCTCTTCCAACGAAATTGCAGTTCTAACGACTTATGCTATCCTTCTCCGGATGAAGTTCCAAAATTCGACGAGGATCTCTCTCCGCCTACCACTACCAAGATTATCAAAGCCCTCCTTCTCCCCTCCATGCTCATCTTTGTATGGCTTGGAGATCATTGAAAGTCAGATAGTTTATTCTCAGAATCAATCGCTACTTTCAGGGCTTAATTCTGCCCTCTCTGGCGTGGGTACCCACGTGTTTCTTCCCAATATTCACGGGTTAAGTCCAATGCATTATCGCGTGTCCTTTCACCATGCTTTGATGCTTGCCCATTCTTCTTCTTTCTACGCATCTAGTCCCTCAACTATTACAAATTTAACCTCGTTTAAATTTAGAGATCTGCTCGAATCTTCACGTGAGAGACTAATTTCATCGCCAACATATATATAATACAAGTCTATATTCTTTGTTGGGAAACTCTCCCACCCCTATTGAAACGAGTAATGATCTCATGGTCTCGATTTTATGGGTTCATCTCATAGAACCGCTACATAGAATCATCTCAATTGCTTAAAAAGTCTTAAGATTGGTAAAGACAATCCGCTTTCCTTGTAATTAGTGCCATCAAAAATGTGCCTTCACCAATCTCAAGGCACTTTGATTCGGGATCATGAGATGATCCCATCGTCCTTGCTCCATGGATGATTCCATGGGAATCAAATCAAAGGATCATTAATACCGTACCAAGGAAATGTAGTTTTGTGCTTTTATATAGCACAAAGAAAAATTTTTAAATTATATGTTTAATTTTATAAACAATTTATTAATAATTTTTTTAAAAAAGTTGCCACAGTCCATGGAATCCAAAACCACTTGGATCATTAATACGTAGTTTGAAACCGAAGTTTTTGTGCTTATATATACTTAGTAAAAATTTTAAAATTATATGTTTAATTTTTATAATCAAGTATTAATTTTTTTTTTTAAAAAAAGTTAGCTAGTCCGGGTTTCTCTTGGGTAAAAGAGAGAAGTTAAAGAGTTTAAAATCATGTTCACGCCTCTCGTACTGCATTTTGTTTAAGTGTTTGCTTTTACCTTTAATATCAAATATATGTGATATAATAAATAAAAATTTGATGTATAAACTTATAAATATTTATAGGGTTATATTATCATATATTTTTAGGTTTTTAATGATTTTTTAGGTTTTAAATTTAAAACTATTTATGTGTAAAAGTATTCTAACCGTGCATTTTGAGATATCTCGTAATGTTATAAAAGTATGAGAGGAGCCAAATAATACACGCATCAACAAAAAGCCAGCATGACTAATTAAAAGTAAATATATGAGGGTAGGGGCCTTGAGAGGTCATCAAACGCTATGCCTATTTTATTTTTAGCATTAAACTTCAATTTGTTTCTTTTTCGTTATTCTACTTCTATTTGATTTCGCAGAGAGGGTACTGGCGGGATCGGTAACGGATAATTATATTTTCTATCGTGGTTGCACGGATTAGCCATGTGGATAGTATTGAAATCCTAACTAACTGTAAAATCCCATCCATTGACTGAATACACTTGAACCCTTTATTTCCTAATATTGTTCATTTTGACTTTGGCTCTAAATCAAGGTTCACAAATGTTGTTTTTTTTTCCAAAATGTTCAATTAGTTAGTATTTCTTTAAATTAGGATTTCAAATATTCTCCACGCATAATCCCGCTAAGCAGCCTACATAAGATAATTTTCATCTGCTTTTTCTAAAAATCGGGTAACCACACCACGAAATAAAATAGAAAGTATAGCAACTAAAAGATACAAATTGGAAGTTTGGTACCCAAATGAATATATGGGCATAGTTTGGTAACCCTCTCAAGATTTTTGCACCCAAACATGAAGTGAAGTTTCTTTATATGACAAAATTGTGAGACGCATCACCTCGGCTAAAGGTGCGATGTAGTTGGAACAATTAACAAGGAAGTTATAAAGAAGGCACCTCGTGGATAGACAGGGGATATCAAGAGTTGAAATTCCACGAAAAGACAAGGGAGTATTCACCGCCTACTCCTACTATCGCTTTCTTGATGGACATAGGCACAAGATCCAAATAGCACATGATTTCCGGAAATAATTTGTGTCCTACAAAGTCAATGCATTCGGTCTCGACTCAACCCCCGAATTAACAAAATCCTTACCTTAGGACAACCTAAGGAAGCGCGGTTGGTTTGGTACAAGAACGATGTACTCACCTATGCGGGGAAACGGAAGAAATAGATGAACATTTGCCCTCAAATGCCGCTACTTTTACAAGCATTTGACAACACTTCACACAGCTTATTTCAACCGGATGTCACCCTCCAAATCTGGATACAAGATTTATCAGTGGGGGGATCCGGATCACCAATCTATCATCCGGTGATGACAACCGTAGCGCGGTGGAAACTCCTAACAATAGCCATTACCCGAGAGTGTGTGGTTGGAGAGAGAATCGAAGATGTTTTCATAACAAATAACGCCTTTTACATGAAAATACCAATATGATATCGATTTCCTAACACTTTTTTTGGTTTCATGCGTACTCATTTATCTAAAAGACCTAAGTCGATCAAGTAATGGAATCCATTATCAAAAGTGAGCTTAGCGTTCCACAGCAGGAGGAGATACTCTCAAGACACCCCTAAAGGGAGACAAGTTGAAAAGAGGGAGATAAAAAAGGAAAACTATAATCTTTAGGGGGCGCTGCCATTTGTTTTCCGCTTTTTATAGTTTTCTCAAAGGGAGGAAAATGTAGAAACATGAAAAAGGAATGTATGTTGTCTTTCGTAAATCAAAATGGAAGAGTTGTTTTGTTTAATTTATTAGAAAACCGCTTTGCAACAACAAAACATGGAAAAGTTCTTTGATTGAAGTTATAAAACCATTGGAAGTATATGTTTTGGGTGATTTTATCAAATCATGCATATACAGTTTTTACTATTATAAAGTACATATAATAAATCACTCAAATAGAAAACCAACATAACAATTGTAATAACAACAGTAATAAAAAAGTCTGGTGGAATATTTTTTTTACATGAATTTATGTTGTCATCTCCATCAATTATACCTAATAAACATCATGAGTTGTTTCATTCTTTTTCTCCTTCTCAACATCACTACACAATCTGACCTGTGTTCATCAAATATTTTCATCCTGGTCCGCGATTCTGGCCTTTGATATAAATAAAGAATTAGGACCACAAAACACAAACCAACCGACATCGAAAACCAATGGAGTTTGTAGAGAGAGAGAGAGAGAGAGAGAGAGAGAGGTGCTCCACAGTGGGAGAAGAGAAAAGAAGGAGCTCAAAGTTGTGATTGATTTTCCTCTAACGAGAGGGAGAGCGAGGATGGTAGAGTCCCCAATGAGTAGAGATTGAGATGGGAGATGGAGTGCCTACAAGGGTTGGGGCCTCTCACTTGTTGAACTCCGAATCAGCCCCTCGATCAAGCAAATCGAAAGAGAGGTAATGAGAGCTAGACGTGTAAGTTAGGGTTTTCTAAGAGCAAGTTATCCTAAAAAGGAGTTTATTTATGCTTCTAGGGAGTTTGGTTTTATTATAAAAATGCCAATGCCTTTTCCATTCCTCGGGAAACAATTTCTTTTTATTTCCGTGTTTTCCTCTGCTTTCACACCTCCTATTTCTTTTCAGATTTTCGCAAAAAGTGGGCAGAGTACCAAACGTGATTTTCGTGGTTTTCCTCGTATTTTCGTGAAAATCGGAAACGTAATTGAAAACACGGAAAATGCCGGGTAGAACACCTAAACCAAACATGCCCTCAGTTAATTATTAACTTCTATCTAACATTTATGTTATATAATACAATTGATAGTAGAGAGCTTTTATTCTCTATCTTTTAAATTTTTTAAATATAACTTATGTTATATGAATAACTATAAATATAATTATAAGCTTGTACTCTATTTCTTTAAACTTGATCACTATGTAATTTTAATTGATTTGCAGAATAGTTTCTGAGTTAAAAGGCACTGCTAATATTTTAGGCTTAGTGCATTGAATAGAAGTGAAAATTGATATATTATGCTTTTGTCAAACACTATATGTTTGATTAGATTCTCAAATGTACAATGGCCAAGCTAAAAATGGGAGAACATGGAATCTCAATAGTAATTTCTTCAACTAGCCAAACACTTGGACACATTTACACACACTCACACAAAAAGAAAAAGGTGCTAAAAAGAAAATTCAAAGTTCAAAATCCTCAAAGCATTAAGTTAGTTGGATCTTTAGCATCTTATTACTTCTATGTCTCGTTGCATTTGTTTAGTAATATTAAGCGTATCTGTATCCCAATAAAGGCTTCGTTGATTTAGAGTTTAATCCAAGTACAAGTGCATGAAACTTTTGTTTTCCATGCTTTGATTTTCCTAAAAAAAAAAAAAAAGGTTGGCCCCATATAGATAGGATAGGAAGGGCCAAACTAGTTGCTACGACATATATAATTGAGAGTTTTGTACATTTTTGGGCTTATCTTTAACATTAAAGTTAGATTATGAGTCAAACCTCATTTTCAAGTTCATTACTTGATATTTGTTTTTTGCAAGGCCATATCCTTTCACCTTCTTACTAGTCTTATGTATCTGCCACATCTTTTATTTATTTTTTAATAAAATTATAATCAATATATTTTCATAAAAAATCACTTATATTTTTTTAAAAAACTTCATTTTCTGCAAATTATTTAACATCACCTCATTTATCGTGTTGATGATAGATATAAAATAACAAATTTACGATTTATCCATTATAATAAAAAAAAATTGAGAATAAAGATTAAATTATTATTTTTTATTTGATTAGTTTTATAAATCAAGTACATTATATATTGCATGGATACATAAAGATAATATATTCAACTCAAATATCTCGGGATTATGTCGCTTCCTAAGGCATCTCAAGTTCATTCCCCAAATTGGTTGTCCATTGCCTCTCAAGGCCTCATCAAGCTTTTGTAGGTACTCTGTCATGGGGTCTTAAGAATTATAAAGCTTTCACTTCATGAGACACTTATGCTTTCCCCAACCTAAGTCTCTTAAGAGGCATTGCATCACATCAAACTAAAGATAATACGAGGACACAGTGAAAAAATATAATAAAATGATTTTAAAAAATATATTGCTATATTTTAAACCATCATATGCTTTTTTTTTCCTCCATATACTACACAAGCAGGATTGTCATGACTACCTTGAGCCCCATCCTTCTAAAAGCCGTGTTTTGTGCACCTTGGAAATAGATTTCCTTTTTCTCGTTTCCCAAACATCTATATATAGTAAATAAAAACCACAAATTTTACATGAAAAAATACACATAATTAAAATATTGCTCTCATTTTTTGGTAATGCATGCACATTTTTTAAATTATTTTTAATTTTGATAATATATATATATGTAAATATAAATCTAATATCTAAACAAAGGTAGTAAAACTAAATTCAAATCTCCACTTTATTAAATTTACTCGCTCTTTTTATTGGCCTATCTCAGTTATAATTTGAAATGGAATACGCTTCTCCGTTTACTTACTGATTGAGAAATATAAAAGCCGATTTGAAGTAAACTAATTTGAAATATTAAACCTAAATAAAAAAAAAATGGCACAGTGAGAAATGAAGTGTAAAGCTTTTATAACAAAAGAAAAAGAAAAAGAAAGGAGAAATTGTAAAGGCGAGTAGAACTAGCAGTAGTAGTATTAGAGAGGATTATAGAGTAGAGTAGAGTAGAGTAGAGTAAGTATAGAGTAGTGAGGAAAAGGAGAGGCTCTGTCCTTATTCCCAAAAGAGTCATCATCCCCCACTGCTGCCTATTAGACCACACCCATCTCTCACGCCTCCCTCTCAGACTCTCTCTCTATTCAGACCCTCTCTCTATCTCCCTCCCTCTCTCTCTCAGCCATGGTGGTCGCCAAGCATAGCTTCCAGGGTTCCTCATCGTCGGAGGTGGGATGGCCGGCCTCACTGCGGCGCAACCGCCTTTTACACCACTGCCAAGTCCGACCTCTTCGACCTCACTCGTGGTCGAGGCCGGGAACCGGATCGGCGGCCGGATCTTCACCTCTGAGTTTGGCGGGAGACCGCGCGTCACCGAGATGGGCGCCACCTGATCCACGGTATCATTGGCGGCGGCAGCCCTGTCTACGACATAGCCCGTGCAAGATCCACGCCCTCGACGACTCCACCCCTGGGAGCGCATGTGGACGGGTAGCGTACCCGGACGACGGCGTCACCGTCGCGGGAGGGTGGCGTCGTGCTTGACCCCTGACGGTGAGCTTCCCATCTCCACTCTATAGGAACCCTAATGGACACCGCCAGGGCCGGGGCTTCCCCGCCAACACCGTGGCCCTGGCGTGGGGTCCTTCCTTCCGGAAAGGTCTCCAGGCCTACCGCGCTTCCCACCGGCGGAGGCGCCGGGGAGGCGGTGGAGGACGCGGTGTTCGCGACGATAGAACAACGAGAACATTGAGAGCGGACCTACACGTCGGCGGGACGACCTCGAGGTGAGCTCAACTCTCGCGGCGGAGAGTGAGTACCGCGAGTTCCCTGGCGAGCAGGATCACGATTGCCCGGGGGTACTCGCGGGTCATCGAACACCCTGGCGTCGGCGTTGCCGCCGGGGACGATCCGGCTGGGGAGTGAAGGTCCAGCGCATCGAGTGGTCGCCGGACGGCGGGGGACGGCGCCTTCGGAGCCGCCGGTGAAGGTCATCCTGGAGGGACGGGTCCTTGCCATGGCGGTGGCGGGATCACGTGGTGGTGACGGTGTTCTGGGGGTTCTTAAAGCGAAGGGGGATGGAGCCCGAATCCCAGCCTTCCGTCTTTCAAGAGGGAAGCTGATCGGACGGCTGGGGTTCGGCGTGGGTGAACAAGCTTCCTTCATGGAGGTGGGAGGAGGGGGAGGATGAGGTGGGTGCCGTCCATGGAGCTGGCTTTCGAGCAGGAAGAAGGGTCGAAGAGACACGTGGCAAAGATCCCGGTGGTGGATGAGGACACGTGGACGGCCTCGATCTGCCCGATATACGGTGGGTCGAGGGTGCTCCTGTCGTGGTTCGCCGGGGAAGGGAGGCGGCGGAGCTGGAGAAGCTTAAGCGAGGAGGGAGAGATCATAAGTGGGGTCCACGCCACGTTGGACGGGTTCTCGGCGGTTAAAGTGGACCGGCGGTGCAACGGGAAGCGCCGGGAGGGGTGGTGTGCGTGGAGTCACGATCGCGAGGGTGATGAGGAGCGGGCGGGGAGTGACCCGCTGTTCCAGGGGTCGTACAGCTACGTAGCCGTCGGATCGAGCGGGGACGATCTGGATTTGATGGCGGAGCGCCGCTGCCGAGCGGTGGGGGCCCGCATGGCTTTGCAGATACTGTTCGCCATTGGGAGGCCACACACCGGACACACACTACTCTGACCACACATAAATTACTTCAGTGGGATAAGGGAGGCCAATAGATCGATCCAGCGTTTACAGCAACAGCAACAGCAGCAACAATCCAGAGAGGAGAATTAATAGGGATTGGTTCGAGATATTAAGAAAGCATCATATGGGTGTGCAGTGCAAGGCAAAAGTAAAGAAGGTTTATTTCCCTTTTTTGTTTTCTTTAGAATTTTTGGTTCTACTTTTTTTCTTTGTTTTAAATGCCTTCTTTTTCTATCTCTAGTGCGTGGGGCATTATTATTATAATTACCACATTATTATTATGGCACATATAGAATATATATTAGTTGTTTTGTTTAGATTTTTCTATGTGATGTGATGTGAGGTTTGGGTAGATTAAGTCAGCAGCCATGAGTGTGGTTCTTAGTGGAGTGCTCTCTTTAATCTTGAGGTTTGTTGTTCCTCTTTGTCTGAAAAAATAGGGGATGTGGGAGTTTGATTGAAATCAGTTTCAAGTTCTGCTTTGTTTTTTTTTTTTGATTTAACATGTTTGTACTCCTTACATACATATCCAGGAGCAATACTTTTACCTAAAAAGTGAAGATCTGGTCTCTGCTGCTGCATTTGCAATAAAAAAAAAAAAATCATTTTACTATTTAAGTAAATAACAATAGTAAAATCCATTAATGGCTTTCACAAAAGAGAAGCAAGATAGGTCCCACAAACCTAAATATATCTTACTCTCTCTCTCTCAATTCCACTCACTCGTACTTCAGAGTGATGTAATGCATTTCAATTATCTATTCCTCCTTTCTTTTTCTCCCATATTCTCATTAACTTTATTCCACTAACTAAATTTGCACCAACCAATTCCATTTACTTCATTGTTGTTTTCCTTAATGATGCAGTGCATCCTGCCGGAAAACTAAAAAGGTTAGATGCCAATCGAGGTTGATCCATCATCAATCCTCCATTATTATTGGGACCAAGCTATCTCTCTGTCTTACTCTCCACCCCATTACTTCTACTACAAGGTAAAGATTAGAGGCAATGAAAGTGAGTGGGCAAATTAAATGCAGAGTAGAGAGAGTAGAGAGTGGTGTCACAAATCAGCAGACGGAACCAAATCAGGAGTGAGAGGGACCCACAAGTGAGGGTCCCAACACTTGCCCTTGGGGCAATGAAGCCTCGTTTTCTCCTGGCTCTGATTGGGGGACAGCCCAGTTCCCGCCAATCGCAACAAATCACACTGCTATCATTTGCGTATCACGAGACGATCTGGTCCCTTTCCAGCCCCACCCCCTCACATTGTCATCCCCTGCCACTCACCCAAAAACAAAAACTTCTAGCCATCTTTTTCTAATTTGGTTTTCATACCATGTTAGTCTTTATTTCAAAGGTAAGAACTCAATCAGGATTCATTCATTCACTAGCCTGTATATGGAGGCCGCAAAACACAGTGGCACTGGATGATGTAGTGCTACCGCTACTAGTTTGGAGTATTCTATGCTGATATCAGATTAGATAAGACACTCTCAAGTCCCTATAAAACTAAAAGCAAACAGTGTAATCTCTGCTGATTTATGACTGTTATCATTGAACAAAACAGCCTAATAAGGGATAGGGAGGACCAAGATCTAGAATCAGTGACAAAGCATTAGGGTTTTCTTGGTTTTATATGAAAAGCATCATGGCATATAGGCTTCTTTTGCATACAGGCCAATGATTTCTGCATCTAAATGGACCCTCAGAAACAGGCTTTTGAGACAAGGAGATGACCCACCAACCAGAATATCAATCCTTATGTCCCCCTTCTTTGTCAGCCCACATGCACTGATGATCCTTTCTTTTATACTCATAACAAATGCAACAATGGAGGAAACAGAAAATCTCAAAACATCACAACAAGAAGCCGTATGAAAGGAAGACCTGGGCAAGTAATACAATACACTTGCACAAAAAAGAGATTGCTGAGGTTCTTAAAAGATAAGATCAGTACTTTGCAACTTGTTCTTTGCTTTGTGCCAAAGGCCAAACAAAGTATGCCCATACAAATTGATAACTATTCAATCTTGTGGATTGAAATAATATTGTAAGCACTGCTCCAAAGTTCAGCATTCTCTCCTTTACCTTTTTTTTTTTTTTTTGCACCTTTTAGAAAAATATGAATGTTCGGTTGTGCTAAATCGGAGCGAGTAAACACGAGCATCCCATCACATGACTAGTCAATATTCTACTTTATTCAAGTTCTAGAAACAGGCTAATAATTATCGTGATGAAAAATTTATAATGAGAATTTTATTCAAGTTCCTTGAGTCCTTGAGTTGAAAATGTTTTAATGTCATCTATTCTAAAATACCCCCACTACTGTTAAATAAAGTGTTCTTTGAAAATATAAACACATCACTCTAGTATATTAACTTGTAAGAAAGAAGAAGACATTTCTAGCAAAAGTATGGACCAAATAACAAGAAGGATGACCCCGTACAAGTATAAAACACCATGTAATACTACAATAAGTTCCATGCACAATACAGCAAATGATCAAGTCATGGCACATGAAAATTTATTACGTTTCACATGTTCAAAATTAACTAAAACCTGCTAAATACCTTTTACTTGAAGGTGCATGATAAGGAAACAATATACTGAACTCCCAACCAAGTAATAAGCCTCCACTGAACAAAAATTTGAACATTAGTCAATCCATGGAAGAGCAATATTTAAAATTCTGAAAATTCAAATATTCTGCTAAATAATGCATTAGTCAAAACTCAAGAGGATGGGGTTGTCTCACATTATTGAATTATATCTATTCAACTGCCATCTAACAGAGTACTGCCATTTGTGTTGTTAATGGAGGGTGTTGAGTGTGTTTGGCACATTTGACTATTATATGATTTTTGGCCATACCTACATTATCTATGAAGTATAAACATGTCCAACCATCTTAAAGATTGGGCATATAAAATATATATATATAAGAGCCTGATGTCCTTTTCTTATGTACATTGTCTCAGAAAAATAAAATAAACATCACTGGGACAGGATATCAAATTGACCAATCACCACAGGGAGTAGCTATAAGGAAAAGAAGTACAGTTATAAATGGTCAGCAGGATGCTTGAATGAAAGCTTGATTGGTATCAATAAATAGGATATTCTCGCCACAGTAATCGGTGTCGCATTATGCAACACATCAAGAAGTTTGGACAACCGTTTTTCCCATCCCTTCCAGAACAAACACACTTCTTTATGACAGTAAAAAGCTCAAGCGCCTTGGATACCAAAAAAAAAAAATACTTTTTTCGAGGATGTGAAATGAATTTCTACAAAAAGTTCTACATACATAAGTGCTTGATCAGGTATAGCAAAATTTTCTATACAAATTATAGATAATAAATTATTGGTCCTCATATTTATTTACTTTTTTTCCTAAATCCCTGGGTGTAATATGATAAATGCATTTCACGGGTGGGAAGCCACACCAAATAAATGCCGTAACTAATAAATAATCATCTCTAAAAAATTATTCTTTACTAATAAAAATAATTATTAGGATTATATCCTGCTTGTAAAATGTATCGCGTAAAAAATAATCATTATAATTCTAATCATTAACCTCATTTTGCTCTATTTATGCGTAACACCCCTTTTGGCAATATATATAATCATCTCTCTTTGACTCTAAATTCTCACACCTCCAAACCTTGTAACTCAACATGAACTTGGATCATTACGTAAAGGATTAAAGAAGATGAAAATAAACTCGTGCTCACTATTTTTAGCAAATTTATCTCCCCGTGAAATCTCAAAAAGTACCATGTCTCACATCTAGATTTTACAGTGATACGTATGCATAAGAAATTAATATGCCTATGTCATGAGGTATGTTGTAAGAGAGTTTCAGATGGAGCCTCTATATATTTTCAAATACTTGCTAATTGTTTAAGGAAAAAGTCTTTTCTCTACTAATTAGTAAGAATCCACAAATTGAGGAACAACTAGAAATGTTTGTGTATACTCTTGCATATAACGCAGCAATCGGACATACAATAGCGCTTTTAATACTGACATCCATTATTTTGGTGACGCAATTAAAGCTCTATCACTATGCCTTGCTAATGTATATATATAGGACCTCCATCGATAATTACATCATCAAGCTATCCAGCACAGTAGATTTTTTTTCATATTTCAAGGTTTGAAAGCTATAGGTATTATAAATTAATTGTCTCTTCATTTAATTTCCCCTTTTGAATTTCATTCTAATGCAAATGTTATGTGTTTGTTATTTTAGACTTGAATGGGTACAATTGATGAAAACATATATTCCGATTTACGGCCTTTTTAGAATCAAAAGACCTTTACCAAATTTACAAAACACAAACATTACCGTGCTATATTATATATGAGTTTAACTTACGCTTTGTATATGTATGAGTTGGTTTAAGGTTCTGGCTTCGGCGCTAACGTACTTCAAACATTCGACAACTGTCATGGCTTCCTAGATTCCGATGTGAATATTATCTAGCTGACGGAGCATACGCAAATACCCCAAATTTTACTGTTGTTCTATACCAGGGTGTTCATTATCATTTACAAGAGCAAGGGATGGACGAATCTAGACCTAGCAATTATAAAGAACTATTTAACTGAAAGATGTTCTTCATTAGGGAACCATGTTAAATAATATCACGATATTTTAAAAGATAAGATTTTCAATACTTAAAGTTGCAATTTTTCATCCAATCGATTCTCAAACCCATATAGTTGTTGCATGTGTGTTGCATAATTTCATCTATATACACAATGGTGTAGATAACATTGAAAAATTTAATGGCAAAACTAAGGAAATTATTAAGTTCCCGATGCGAGATGATACGTATGGACATGATGTAGACACAATGAACTCCTAACTTGTTGGGTGTGTTTGTAAAAGAGAATAAATAGTAAATGCAAATGTGGGATGATTATTATAATCAATCATAAAGTCGAACATGAGAGATGTATAAAGCTATCAATGTTGAGTTTTTAATCTTACAAAGCTAACAATATTTTCTTGAAATCTATAAAATCAACTCAATATATGTTTTTCAACATAATAAAACATAAAGTCACATAAAGTGTGTTATTAATTTCAAACATAAAAGTCAAATATAATCATACCAGCATCCAAGGAAAAAAATACATAGCAATGTTACAATAATCAATCATTACTCCATGTTTCAGAACATTAGTTGGAGCCATAACACCCTTCACTCTTCCCAAGCAGACAAGAAAACTACAATGGCCAACTCCTTATCATGAACAATTTCACAGCCTTTGACCATGTTTTCATCTCAGAGTAAAGATCACACAATATGTTAAATAAGCTGCGACACATTTTCCACTATTATACTTCTCCTCTACTTGATTCATCACATAGTATTATTATGTATCGATTGTCTCAAGGCTTCCTGATATAGTAAATGTATTTTTCCATAAATATCTCTTGAATTCTTTCCTTTCTGCTCCCTTTTTCTCCTTTTGTTTATCCCGATCTTCAAATTCTCTAGTACAACACTACTTGAATTTTTGAGGTTGTGAATTAAATGGTTGAGTGCATGGAGGCTCCAAAGCCATACAATCAACATCCTCTCGAATGATTGAATAAAGACCATTAGGAGCATGAATACTTGGAGAATTAAGTGTTCACGCTGCACAAGCAATGTATGCATAATATTTTACAACTAATGGTAGAACGTCTTTCCTTCAACGATTCCATATATATATAATGAATGTATAATCGATTAGAAAATGTGAATCTTAAGAGTAAAACATTATTAAACAATATACTCTTACCCTTATAAATCTCCTATAATGCTATGGAAATATGTGGAAACGCCTTTTGATGTCATCTCCTTCTTTATTTCTCTACATATTTTGACTAAAATATCGTAAAATCCAATATTATATACATAGTTATTATATATGATATAAATATATTCTTCAAGTAAAGTTGGTGTCCAAACATTAACAATGGTTTGCTACAATATGTTTTTCTATAATCCCACTCCAAAACCACCCAATTCTGTAGGAAACCCATCTCAAGTTTGTAGACTTTATCTCAACTCTCGCTCTAACGCTTTGATTTGTAACAATATAGCTTCTTGTATTAGAAAAATCCTATTTATCATGTCATGTGATATTTTATTTCATGCTTCTTTAGTCCATCATCCATTTATAAGTTGGAACATTATACTCTCCCAATAACTTCATCAAATTGAGCCTTTTGACGCTCATTATACCTGGCTCCTTACATTTGTTCTTTTCTTTGACTTGCCATATGCTTTGATATAAGTAGGCAAATCAATTGCAACCCCTAAAAATAATGTGAAAGATAGTACACAGTAATCATCCAAGATAATGATACAATTGCATAATATAAGCAAAATTATCAATTCTCAATCAATTATGTGAAATCAAGGAAAATGCATCAGACTCCATAGTAATTTTTTCCTATAAAATTTTTTTACCAAACAGCCCCTAATATATTTTCCTATGTGGTCTCGTATTCAATAGGAAGTGTGGGAGCCATATTCCTATGGAATATAAGGGCATCCAAACAAGCTCTAACCTTGAGATTATTACATGCATTGCAGCAACAGTTCTCATTACATTTGTGCTCTAATCTTCTATGAATGCAAAGGGACACAAGGATGATGTAGAACTCTAAGTAACCATCACATGATCCTTCAAAATGTCAAGCAAGCACGCGGATTTCAAACTGTCCGATATGGAAAATGGAGGCTTAAAGTCCTCCCGTACAGGAAAAAGGATTCACTAGTATCTCTTGCTTTAGGAAATCCACACAGAACTCACTTTCATGAAGTGTTAACAATGCCAAGTGTAGCAAGTACTGGAAGACCTCAGCAAAGGAGAACAGTCTACAAACAAATTGTCAGTCAGGACTCAATCCATCAAAGCTTTCTTCAATAATAGTTGGAAAATGATAATAGCTAAATTACAAAAACACATGCTACTTATGACACAACAAATTTAGATTTTGAAGTTGGATAGGATCTAATTGGTGTGATGATCTAGGTCTGTCCTGTTAGCCATCTCCAAAAGAAAATGAGAACTTGCTCATAAATAATATGTGCCTTATAGCAACAGGCAGATTACTACTCAATATGATAACAAATTAACATAATCAGTAAACTCTAGCTGTCAAGAAAAAAACCTACCAACAAGTACTAGGGTCATAGTTTGTTTTTGTAGCTTATTCACTTTTGGCATGTTTCTTCCCCCTTATACTCCTGAAATAGGAGTTTTTATAAGTAAGAAATCCTTGGAGTTCTTTCTCACTCTATATGGCTAAGCCTTGTTTGCTATAAATCTATAACTTCACACTTCTAAAATGCCATTGAGTTGATCCCCACACTTGCCCATGTATTTGGTATAGAATGTGCAACATTTTCTCCCCTTTGCTACGCATACAAGAGCTTCCCTTTGATAAGCCTCCAACACCTACTTCGCTAACAAAAACGCGATTTTCAAAGACTTCATCATCCAACTTTACCAGTAGAAAATAAGTTCATATGAAGATCCAGAATATGCTTCATATTTTTCAACATCAATTTTTATCCATACTGGTTTTAAGGCAAAACATCTTCAATACCAAATAACTCTGGCAATGCTGATATTGCCTATTCCCTACAAACAAAAATCAACAATTAAATTTCTAAGAATTGGAGAAATCTAATCTTGGTGTAGCATAACATGAAGCACCAGCAATTAACTACCTAATCTAAGTCTTGACTTGAAGAAAAAATACAAGACAAGCTTCATCACAAGTGAATAAGAACATGTACTCTTCATTGGAAGTGACTATAAGTCTCCCATCTCTTCTCTCTTCTTGAGAAGTCTTCTGTACCTTTCTTTATGCGGTTAGGGTTTACTTCATAAATTATAGCAATGAATGACATTCCTTTGACTTGGATCATTCTTGGGGTTTGTCATGGTTGTAAGGTCGCTTACTCTTACTTACTTGTATTTTTGAAACAAGAACATGTGATTGAGTAAAATCAACATTCTTTCTTTGTGTTTCATTTTCAAGTTAGTTAGACTTAGCCATACTTAAGGTCACTACTCCATTTGGTGCATGTTGTAACAAATTGGCTATCTACTATAGGGCTAAGCCACTACAAAAATAGAAATATAATAATAATGCAAGGAAAGATAAAGCACACACACGTAACATAAGGTGGTCTGATCCTTTTAGACTACACCTAACCGGCTAATAGAGAATGAAGAGTTTTACTATAACAAGAGGTATAGAAATACAATAAAAATAACACACTACAATAGTGGTAGACCAAATGAACCTAATTATACCTACAGTTTTCAAATCTTCCAAAACAAGAACAAAGAGAGGAATAGAAAAATATGCTAAAGATGTAAATAACAAGAAAGGGTTTCTTATATATTATTTCCTTACTCCAGACATCTTCTTCTTTCTTTAGAGAAAACTTTTTATTCTCCCACATAACCATGTGTTTTTTCTCCCCAATAAAAACTAAAAACAACAATACCAATATTACAGAGTAAGAGCACCAAAGTTCCAAAGCTATTCGAGATGTAATCCAAAGAATAGCAAGTAATAGTTCAAACTCATCATCAAAAACTTTCTTCTTCATAGTTGCAAGTTCATTCACCAAACTTTGCAACTCATTCAAGTGTTTCACTATAAGAATGTCTTCTCTAAACTTCAAATAAACAAGCTTCTTGAACATGTAAAGTTTATTGTTGGTCATTTTCCTTTCATACAAGTCTTCAAGCTTCTTCCTCGAGAACGCTTACAAAAGTCTTATTCTACATATAGTGCTAAACATTATCTTTCAAACACGTGAACGCAATGTCAAACACATTGCCGATCTGGTAAGTTTTTGCTTCTCATCGCTTAATTTCCTTTGGTCTTGCATCATCACCTTCAATAGAAATAAGCATTTCCTTAGAACAAAGTGAATCAAACATCTTACTCCTTCCATGTTCTCCATTAGCACTATTGAGACTACCCATTCTACTTGTGTTTACTTCTATGGCTCTTTGAGAAATTTTGTCAATACCTTGAATGTCAACCAATCTTTTGATACCACTCATTGAGAAAAAGTAAGATATAATCCCAATCCTTACAACCTTACTACACATTGAGAGTCATAAATTGAGGACAACCCAATTAATCAACCAAACAAAACCAAACACGACAATCAAGCCATCACAAAACTAAACGATTTATATAAAAACTAAATGATGGAAAAACCATGAGATATAAACGGATATACTATGCAATGAGAGAATTTGGAGTATAAAAGAATATCAGTCATCTCTATAAGAAGTGGCTAATAAGCTCTAACCAAAGCTTGAGTAAACAAAAAACTCAAACATCCTGGGAGCTCTAGAAGCCTTGTTGAAGAAAAATAAAGAAAAGGCCTCTTCAGTTTTAATGTACACAAAACCTACGGTAATTATAGAGCAGCCCCAAAGAGCTACAGATCAATTAGAGTGAATAGGGCCTTTACGTATTATAAAGGTGTTCCATGTTTTGCCCTCCCATTCAATGTGGAACTAAAGCTTTATAGGAAAAGAGAGCTGGCTTGGTTTGGGGTGTAAAAGTATGAAGTTGTACATGTCTCAAGGCTCAGGCCGCTTCCCTCCTTACTATATGGGTCTAGCCTCCAACTAAAAACATTATGAGCCTAACACTTTTTTTTTTTTTTTTTTGAGAAAAGTGGATAAAACCACGTTCATACAATTTTATTTTATTTTTTTCGGTAAAGGTGGTGTGAGGTGTAAAGTCATTTGTATTGGTTTTTATTTGGTCAAAAGGGGGAACATAAAACATGTCACCCTTGTTTGAGTGAAGAAAGCATGGATGAAAGCCAGCCTTATTTTATGGCATTGTTTCATGGTTGCTTGTCTCCCCGAGAAAGGATAAGTGAGCCTTCTATATCTTGTCTGACGAGGGAAGGTGGGCAATCAAACCCTCGCTTCAAGCACCCAAGAGAGAGTAATCTTTATCCAAAAGTTTTGAGAGAGAGAGAGTTTCTCCTTTCTATGCGGTATTATTTTCCCAATATTGAGTGCATTGTTTCTCCCATTACAAGAGAGAGATTAGAATTGTTACCTTCCTTTGTATTTAGGAGAGAAAGTATATTGTAATCCCTATTTTACAAATAGTGTAGAAATCCTCATGCTCCTGCCCGTGGTTTTCCCCTAATTTGTTTTTGGGGTGGTTTTCCACGTAAAATATTTGTGTCTTGTTTATCTTCATTTTTCTCAATTTCACTTTGATTCCAAAGGCTTTGACCCATAATTTCATAATTTCCTAACGGATGGATAAAACCACATTCATTGAAAAGTAAAGATAACAATAAGATGAATCCAACACAAATTAATAGGAAGAAAGATCCAAGATCAAATGTTTGGATCTCAGAACATTAAGAATTCTCGCTAAACAGAGCTTGCAAAAAATACAAGTAGAAAATCCTCTAATATAGGTTTAAATTCAAGGAAAAAAAAAAAAAAAAAATAGCTGATACGAGTTCAATCCTGCAAAAACCCTCCCAAAATCACTTCATCATCCTATTTTTTCATCTGAAATGCTCTAATCCTAAGGTTTATCATCTAAGAAGTATCACTGAAACCCGATATTAACGGTGAATGGAATCAACACACTAGAATGCACAATTCATCGGAGTGACGCAAAGTGGAATCCAGCAAACATAGATCAAATGGAAGACATAAGCAATGATTATCGAATAGACTGGACCTCCACTACTCTCTTCTGGCGCCTGTTGATCCAAATCTCCAATCTGAAAACCCTAGCTCCATTCCCCACCATTCGAGGAATCTTCTTTCCCCGCCACCGAACAATGAACATATACCCCTTCCCCTCGTAATGGGCCAACAATGGCTACCCATCAAATCCTAATTCACTTTCAAAATGGTGAATTTAACAAAATGATACGCAGACTGTTTACACTGTGATGATAATTCCTAAGCGGTAATACTCTGGTTTAGGGTAAGATATTTCGTGGCTCTAATCGAGCATAAGGCTTTGGGTATTGCCCTCGTAGTACTATTTCTACAAGACATGGCGCCAAGTTATTTTTACTACAAAGAAGTTTGGGACCCAAAATTGTAAACTTAAAATCCAAAATGTGAAAGTTAAGATTCCAAGTTCTCATAATTAATTTTAAAAATCCTACTGCATAACGCACCTCTTCAACAAATTCCTATATATAGAAATAAGAAAAAATTACTTGCAGTTTCCCTCAAAAGTATGTATTTACTTAAATGCTCCAACAAAAATATACTTATTTGATTATCCCTATAAAACATGTTTTATTGTTTATATACCCTTATCTCCTTGTCCGTAACTTAGAATTTTAAGTCTTTGATCATAGTTTAAAAATATTTAAATTATTCTTAACTGTTTAGGTGCATTTGGGCAATTGAGGGGTATCTTAACAAAAACACCTTTACGAGAGGTAGATGAGATAATCTGCTCCTAATAGGTATCATAACAAATCTTGAGCAAACAGATGAGAGATACTGGCGAAAGTTCTAACGCTTCATGGGATTTTGCAGCGAGAGATCCGCTCAGAATGTCTAAGACTCTTACGACTCGCTCCTTCACTCTCCGTAGACCGTAGGATTAACGTCTCTTTCTAAAAGCATCAACCTCCAAGGATCAATGCCTACAGAGAGGAAATTGTGGAGAAAGCAAGATCCAAGCACCTCCGAATAAAGAAGAAAGGAAGAGAGAAAACTTCTAGAGAAGATTCACAAAAGAAATGTTAGCGCTCAATCCCATGAAATCCAAATTGAATTCTATGGTTTCGTAATTTGGTCCCTCTCGTAGTTAAGTAAATGACCTTCTTTTTATAAAGTATTGCAGACCGCTATATGCCAACTTTCACCTTCTTCAAATTATCCTCCACCGCTAATTTAGATTGTTAATTATTTCGACAATTTGGACTCCCATCTCGCCATGATCATGCTAATGCGTGTTCTCGATATTTTTCTATATTATACATACACACAATATTATATTATTATTATTATTATTATTATATTATGGCTATTTTGGAGTTTTTATCTATTTATTTTGTGTGAATATAGCGTATGTGTATAAATAGATTTTATTTATTTATTAATATTGATATGTATGTGTTAGTTTGGTCATGCATGTCCATTCCAGCATTTGTTAAGATTTCCAAATCAATTTGAGATAAATTGATGGATGAACAAAAATGATTTCTAACCTTGGAAAATTTCAGGTGGAGACACAAAACTTTTGGAGAGGTCAACAACTAGTTTAATGCCAAAAGCCTATTAGTGCTCACAAACAAATAGTCAAAAGATGAAGATTTTAACATGTCAATTCATCATTCATTCATTCATTTTTATTGTGATCATGTTCTGATGCTTTCTTTTGAAGGCATAGAGCAGGAGAAAAAAGGCTGTATGAGTGATCTGAATTCATGAAAGTTACTCATTCTTTCCTGTCCTTCACCCCAAAGGAAGAGAAGGCCTACAAAATGAGGTGTGAATACAAAGACCTACAAAAGAACTACAAAAAGCTGTTTGCTAGCTTTTTACTTTTAGAGCTTTTTAATTATTTTTCCTTCTCCATTAGAGAAAAGTATGAAGAAAAAGCTTTTATAAGAGCCATTCTTGTCACTATCTAAAGTTTTCTAATTATTAATGATTGTTAATTAGTATCAAAACATGAGTTTTCTCCTACTCAAAGTTTTCTAATTATAAATCATTGTTAAGTATCAAAAACATGAGTTTTCTCCCACTTGAATAATACTTCTTTAAGGGAACTTTAACTTCACAAACACAAACAATACCCATAAAAATCTAAGCAGAATCTGAAGCAACAAAACAAAACAAAGAATTATGACACTTTTCTTATATGACATAGTCACATAAGAGTACATATTAGATGGTAGGATATGTGACAAAACGGAACTAAAGATCACTAATTAGATTTCTACAATAGAAAAGTTTGATGGAGTGATAAAAAATATATAGGACCTAATTTTCCGCTACAATTAATTGAATTTTTATTTTTATTTTTTAATAAATGCTGGACAATTCACTGTGCATATAATATAGGTGATTTGAATCTTCAGACTTCCAATCTCTACCTATGAGAAGAAATATGCTAACTAAATCTAATAAATGGGGAAAGCCACTAAACCACACATAAACCAGTACCATTGGTTGACAAGTGAACTCATGCAGCAAAATTTTGACACTTTGAAGGACACTTAAGTAGGTTTTCACCAACTCACACATTTGAAAAAATAAACCCAAATTAATAAAAAGAACTAAAAATACAGTTACTAGGTGCCCCAAAAATCCGCCTGCCAACCTTTTATCATGATTATTATTATTGATCATGCATTTTTCATTAGTCCCCAAAACACTAGGGAACTTTGAAAAAGAAAAAAATCTTGAAAAGGAAATGGTTAAGAACTTGCTAGCTTACTATATAATTATAATGCAAATAAATAAAGAATAAAAAGATGCAGGGTTCAATATAAAAAATTGTGGTAAATTTTCATTAACACATTAGTTATAAGTAATTATAATTAACATCTAATTATTTAACAGAACAGTAATATAATGCTTAGTATATGATTTTGTGAGATTGGATTATAAGGGTAATGAATTCAAGGTCCTTATATAGTAAGTCTGGGAAATCATTTATGTGTCCCCTGCAGGTAGATGTGTTTCTAGATTTTAGTAAATAAAGTGATGTGATATTCTCAGTACATCGCTTCAAGTGGATTAATAAATAATTTTCCTTGATTATATTAATGGCTAGAAACATATAGTCCTTTTCATGGCTTAAAATAATAAATTAGCAAAACATATTTTTTAAAAAATTAAAACAATGTAAACATTTTTGGAAAAAAATGAAGAAACATGCATTAAGAAAACCCAACATAATTTACTTTGAGAAGTATCTGAGCAAGTTACAAATAATTGGAACCTTTTAAAACTAAATATTTATCTGTGATCCAAGACCAAGCAAGTCATTTAAATCACAATTTAGAATTATAAGTTTTGTAATGTCTGCATTTATTCTATATATGTGGCATTTTTTTTTCCTCGACTGGACATAAATGTTCCCCATAGTGTAAAGCTACGACGCGTGTGGCAACATACGCCTTCAATCCCCGGATTACCCAGCAATTAAAACACCATATCCGATCATTTGAAGCTTGCATGGCGCGCTGTTGTCGACTGCATTACCCACAAGTGAATAACACCACACCGACTCTCATATCTTACAAAATTGTGGGATTCGACCGTGCCATCCACGGAAGTTATCCCCCATCTTAATAAAAGCACTCCAAAGATCATCAGACCTCGGCTGGTTTGCCTTCTATATAAGTAGCATTTGGCCCTAGCGGCACATATATATAATAAACGTACATGCTAGTTAATACACTGTTTCTTCCAATTACAATGTACACAAAGACAGGTAAGCCAATTTTCGTCGCCAGGTTTCCATCTATAAAAGACACATCACTGAAAAACAAACTCACTACATTTCCTCTTCTCTCTCTCTGAGCTCTGTGTGTAAACTCTGGTTTATTCTACCTGCAACCCACCAACTCTGCATCTAAATTCGTTGGAAAGTGTTTTGACTACAAAGTGAGAGAAGATGAGAGTGGTTTCATATGATCTTGGTGTGCATGGGAGTGATGGTGAGAGGGGGGAATGGGAGCAAAGGCAAGGCACTTCTGATGGGAGGTAGGGTATGTGCACCTACCACCTGACTGTGAGGAGAACATGCTTGATTTTCAGAATAAATGGGAGATATCCAGGGCCAACCATCCATGCTAAGGTTGGAGACACAATTGTTGTGGAACTTAAGAATAGTCTCCCCAACTGAAGGAATTGTTATCCATTGGCATGGAATCAGACAGGCATGTCTTCTTCTTCTTCTTCTTCTTCTTCTTCTTCTTCTTCTTCCCTAGATACACCACATTCATTGAAAATATAAGAGAGTTTTTAGTAATTTGGATTAGAAACAACAACAAAGGAAAATAAAAACAGAGGAGGATGGCCAACAGATGGGCAAAAAAGCATGTTGATATAATAGAAATATACTAGTCTAAGTATCAAGCATGTTTCATTAGATGCATGTATGCTGGTATACACTAGTCTTCTTTTCTTTTCTTTTCTTTTTCTCTCTCTCTCTCTCACTAACTCTCTCTCTCTCTCTCTCTCTATATATATATATATATATATATATATATATATATATATACATGGAGTAAAAACAAAATAAAAATAAAACCACACAGGATGCCTTAAATAGATTGATAAGATAAGTTAGTATAGAAATATAAGAGAGTTTAGTAACTCTGATTCAGAACAACTAAGGAAAATAAAAAATCAGAGTGAGATGGCCAACAGATGGGCAAAAAAGCATGTTCAGATAATAGAAATATAATAGTCCAAGTATCAAGCATGTTTTATTAGATGTGTGTAAGCTATATACACTAGTCTTCTTTTCTTTTCTTCTTTCTGAGAGAGAGAGCAGCTTAGCACATGGAGTAAGATAAAAAATAAAAATAAAACTACAGGGATGCCCAACAGATTGATAAAACAAGTTAGCGCTAGAAACAAAATTATCCCCTTCCTATATATATATAGATATGTCATTAAAAAAGTAAGAAGCGTGTCGTTTAGATGTGTGTATACTATACATGGTTAAAGTTAGTAGATGCGCATCTAAATTCCAAAAATTTGAAGTATTAACTCTACTGCAAAGAATAAAAACTAGTCACAACTTGTTGAGGTTCATCCTATTATTACCGTTAAAAGTGAGTCTAATGACCTGAAAAAGTGAAAAACTTGTTTGATAAAACACACAAACCCTACCTCTTTTTAATATGTTGATTTGGCTGTTCTCTGTGTAGTCTAGTACTCTTGGTGTGCTTTCAATTCATGTTGATGATCTTGCAGTTTGGAACACCATGGGCGGATGGAACAGCATCCATCTCATAGTGCCCGATCAAACCTGACTTAAAACCTTCACATATAGACCAAAGCAGATTTTATGCATAAACAAATGACAGTGAAAATTTCCATGCAGGTCCCCGAAAGATTTGATAAGGACTGGAATACAAGTTTGAAACTTCTAATAGAGTTGCATGACAGTATTGTCAGGTTGTTGTTGATTAGGCTGGAACGTACTTCTATCATGGGCACCTAAGTGGGATGCAAAGGTCTGCAGGGTTATATGGGTCACCTATAGTGGATGTGGCCTAGGGAGTGAAGGGAGCCATTCCATTATGACGGAGAACTAAACTTTCTACTCAGTGACTGGTATCACCAAAGCATGCATTCTCAGATGCTTGGCCTCTCTTCCATTCCTTTCCGCTGGATTGGAGAACCCCAGGTCAGAAACTTAAAACCAGATCCAGTATTTTGATTTACACCCGACTCAGATAGATCAGATGCTGCTTTGAACCTTCAATCTCTCCGCATTTATGAAAGTACTAACCAACTTACATTATGAAAGCACAACCAGCATAACTTATAACTAAAATCAACTTAGTCTGACAAATAAATTGTCAATTGTGAATTGTCGCTTGAAGCTGGACAGCCATGAAAAATAAAATCAAGATGAAAAAACATAGATGTACCTGTATATTTAAGCAAGCTTCCAGGATATTTTGTTTAAAATTTTCCTGGGCCTACAGAACTATGATGTTAGATAGAAGTGGGTAGTGAGCAGTGTCAGTATTGACTAAGCAAAAGGCTAAGTGCCAGATGGATTGCAAGCAAATTGCGTAAATAACAACGTATAAATTACTGAAGCTTACCAAAGTGCAACTGATCTGGATAGCAAAACCAAACTGCATGTCGACATGTAAACACTTGTTATTTCAAGAATATTCCTTTATGGCCGCAACTTGCCTTACTTCCTTAGATATCAAATAAACACAAATATACATACATATAGTTTATGTATTTTATTTAAAGAATTAATTCAATGAAAAACAATAAAGATGTTCAGTAACCATGGTTGCAGCAAGCAAATAAAAACCCTTTTATTTTTTTGGATAAAACTTTACTAATCTTGGATGCAGAGTTTATTGATCAATGGCAGAGGGCAGTACAACTGTTCATTGGCAGCACATATAATTCTTGATGATGGATCAAGCTCTTGCCAGATAAAAAGCAAATGATTGTGCGCCATTAGCCCTTCGAGTCCTGCCAAAGAAGACATATATAGAACAAGAATAGCTAGCACAACCTCACTTTCTTCTCTCAATCTACATTGGAGTAAGTATGCTATATGAGCATATAGATACTGATATTATGCAATATAGTGTTCAACTACACACACATTGCACAAATGCCATTGACTCACAAACAAAAACGAAATTTAGTTCATGCCACCTTCTGATTGACTCCACATAGGAGCCTCCATTATGTGCTCAGTTAGTGACAAACAAATCTAAACAGTGGATAAAATGTAGAGCCTTCCTGAATCCTGCTGCTTAAGCAGCTTTTGTTAACACTGCCAAGCCAAGGGCTAGAGAGAATGGTGCTAGTAATTGATAAGTAATAGTGACTATTAAAACTTTTGATAAAGAAGCGTTAGTATTGGATATGATGGGTCCTATAGGTAGATTGATAATTAATTGTTAGGACTGAAGTTAACCCAGCAATATGGCTGGTGTCTCCAGTCACAACATTAGCTGAACAATATGCACAATTAAGGAATAAATATGCATACAGAATGTCAATTAGGCAACCAATCAGATTTATTTTTGTTTCTAAAGATAGAAGTAGAGCTGATCATGTTTCTGACATGAGAATTTGTTAAAAAATATGTAATGCTTGCTCTGCCTTTAGAAAAGCAATACACCTCTTCTTAACTGCCCACACTAGGAAATAACCACTACATTCTATCCCCTGTTTGAGGACATAAGACAATGACTTCCTGACATTTTGTCAATTGTAATGGTCACCAAATAAAAAAATAGAAGAAGAAGAAAAAATCCAAGAGTTTCGTGAAATCTAAGATACAAGATCTTTGTAGTGGATATGCTGCTAATTCTGTAAAATTTTTCCATAAACAAATTCAAAAGCAACGAATCTTACCTATTATCCATGGTTGTCTCTGAGAAGTTCTCAAGTGACACTTGGAGCAAATAGTTGATCATAAAATCATTTTCATAAGTTAATGCTAACACCAAAACTTTAGAATTATTGTGAAAGTACATGGAAAGTGGGTTTACCTTTTCCTTGGATGAATATACACATTTGGGGAATTTCTTGAAAAGACCGAACTGAAACAAAGGTTTTCTATTTGTGGAGAACAACCCTTGACCTCTTTCCTCCCAACCAAATTTTCCCTCTATGATCATGGGCTTTTCAAATTCCTATAAAGAGCTTCTAATGGCCATCAACTAAAAACTTCTAAGTCTATGTTGTTAATTACTCTTTGTTTTCAAAAGATATATTGATAAAAAAATGTTAACTTGCAATCACATGGATTTCCTTAATAATATTCTGAATCCCTGATGCATATTATTCCAATCTCAAAACATTCTGGTCTCATAATATTGTTAATGAGTAGGAATAGCCTTCCAATTTCAATAAAAAGTTCAAGTAGCAATAGCCCCACACAAGAAGAAAGTTTATGACCTTCTTTGATCAAAACCAAACTAACATTGAATTGTCAATACAGAATCGCGTAAGATGACTGTGGTAGAAGCAGATGGGAACTATGTGCAACCCTTCATTGTGAATGACATGGACATCTATTCAGGAGAAAAGCTACTCAGCGTCCTCATCATCACTACGCACTGTAACCCTCATTAAATTACTTGGGATCTCTGTAGGTGTTCGAGGAAGCACTTCCCAAAACCCGACCTACTCTAGCTACTTGAATTATCATCCAAACTCACCTCCAAGGTTCCCAACATCTATGCCTCCTCGTACACCTACATGGGAATGACTAGTAACCACAGCAAAATCTTTCACCTTATAAAATTCTTGCCCGAGAAGGCACACCCAATGCCCCTCGAACAACTCTACACACAAAATTGCCCTTCCTTGGCCACCCAGAACAAGATCAATGTATTACATTAAGTGGTCCATCAACAAATATATCATTGGTTCTTTCCATCCACTCCCCATCTAGGATCTACTGGCACGGTATGCAGGATGCACTCTGGCGCTGGAAAACCACCGGAAGACTTCCCAAGCAATCTGCTGATGTGATGATTCCCCTCCAATAAACCCCACCTCATTACAAGGTAATAATGTATACAAGATTGAGTGCCCACAGCACCATTGATGTTATCCTTCAGAACGCATGTGCACTCTCAGTAAATGTAAGTGAGATACACCCCTGGCATTTGCATGGGCATGATTTCTGGGTGCTGGGATATGGGGAAGGGCGACTTGGGGACACAGACATATAAGGTTTAATCTGAAAAATCCACCATTAAGGGAACACTGTGGTAATCTTTCCCTTTGGGTGGACAGCAGTACAAGATTTGTAGCAAAATAATCCTGGAGTCTGGGCATTCTTACCGTACATATTGAGCCACATTTACATATGGGGATGGGTGTAACATTCTCTGAAGGAGTTGAATTAGTTGGAAACATACCAAGCGAAGTAACTTGACTTATGGAGCAAATAGGGAAGATGTTGATAAACCATCACCATTAAGAGAAATTAATACTTATTCTTGTTTGTTGTTAGTCACTCAAAGAGTCCTACATATTGATGATGTATGTGTCCAGAGGAAAAATAGGGAAATGTTATGATCATTATTATCAATGATAGAATGTTGGTTGATTTTGATAAGATCAGTTTTCTACCATGAATGCTTCCGCATTAAAAGGCAAACCAGAAGAAAGTACTTATAAGTTTATATTCAGTCACTGAAATACAGATTATTACACACATAATGCACAAAAAATAATAGTATAATAAGAAAGAAAAAAAGAAAATAGACAGATCAAAACAAGCATGGCAGCAGAGAAAAACAGCAAATGGAGATATAAGATGTTGCTTGGATTCTTCCATAGTAAAGTGCTATTCATTCTCTACATGAATTTGTTATATGCAAGGTATGAACTGGTCTATGCAAGGTATGCATGGATGGGACTAATAAGAAAATGCATACATAGTTCCGTGATAAGGTGGACGCCTCCAATACTTTTTATCAATAGAGGGAATTTATGAACATCAAAACCTGGTCTATTTTTCTTCACAAATGTACACCATCTGCAAAGTGATGAATGGCTGTGGCACTGGTAGTCTAACAATCTCTAATCAAAGATATTAGATAAGTTAACCTTAGCATTCAACAGAACAACCAATATTTGGCGGCCTTCGACAGGAATGGTCATCTTGTAGGAGGCAATCCTAAAGTCCAATTTGGCAATTCCGACTGCTTTCATCTCTTAAGAGGCACTGGACAATAATCATAGCAAGTTGGATATTCCTGGGCCTTCTGGACGTACAAGCCAACATTGCAAGATCTCCACTCTTAGCAGATCCAAAAATTAACAATAAAAAATGTGGGTATAGCGTACGCATTTCCTGTTCCTTATTAACTGGAAACACAGAACCTCTTCGCAAAATTATCAAGAAAATCATCAAATGGTTCTGTATTCCCCTAAAAGTTTTTTAGGATTGATCCCTCCAGTGCATCAACCTCCTATAGAGATCCAGCAAATCTGTCTCTTCCTCCAAATTCATCAATCTGGAATTGCTCAGATTAAAAATCATTAAGTACCTTCACGGCTAATGAAGCAAGTATGAAGAGACATTGCCTCTCACATGACCAAATAAAATCAAACCTGAGTATCTTCACAATCAAACAAGAAGACACAGAAATATACTCCACTATGTCAATCTGATTGAAATAAAGAATGATGCCATCCAGAGCCCACTTTCCATAAATCCCTCCAGGAGCATGAAGTGTGATTACTATAATAACTACCCCTTCTCTGTAACTCCTCTAAATTTAGGATATCAATTGTGGATGCATAGTGTAGCACAAGATCACAAACTCTTTTCTATCTAGATCACTAGGGCAAGATAATAATATGCCAAGAGGAACCTTTATCAGTAAATAAATTTGGCTGCTGACTGGAAGATTGTCTCGGATTTTTCTCCAGCAGATATACAACAAAATCGCAGCACAATGAGAATGGAATCTGTGACAGCCACAGCCTCTAATCTGCTAAGCTGCTTTCATCAGCTTGAGTTAGTATGACGCTTTTCATAACTGCTAACTTTGGAAATTCTGAGTTTCTTACCACGGACAGAAAGTGTGGTTTTGTTATGGGTATCTGTTAGCAAGGCCACTATCCATAACCACTACTTCTTAGATAGTTAGAAGCCCATGACCTCATTATGTCAGCTTAAAAGGTTAACAAGTAAATCAAAAGTGCACCTGATTCAATGGGCATAGAACCCAAGAAATAAATACAACAGCGGTTTCCAGCATGTATCCCCTTGCTGCCAAATAGCCCAAGACGCATACCTCTTGACAAGACAGAACTAGGAGAATCATTTTGACAAAAATTAGTGTGGTTGTGTATTAGTAGAACCAAGCAGGGAAATCCATCAATATTGCCCTGAAATGAAATGTTCTTGATGTGATGGCAGTTCATCCACATAGAACTGATATATGCAGCACTTGATTGGTAAAATAAGGTGCACTTACTGCGGGTAGAATTATAAGTTACCATTGTACAATCACATGCTGTATGTTCAGGATTAAGCTAGGTGAATGCTTTGATGGATATATATGTTTTTCCAAGAGAAGAAGATGTCATCACAATATGGTGAACTAGTTCCAAAAAATCTTCTCACAAGAAATAGGACCAAAGCAAGAATGGATAACAAATCCTGATGCACATTTGGAAAATAAGCATAAGAAAATGGAAACTTCAGTGCCAACTCCATTGGCACACCCCACCACATAGGCTTGGAAAAGCACATCAAGCACTGTGATACAATTGCAGCCTTTAGTTCCAATATTATAGAAGCTAGACCTCTGTCAAAACAATTTGAAATAAGAATATAAGTGAACTGAAATTTCATATTAATCTAGAAGGTGCAAATGCAACGATAACCAGCTTATTAGATCAGAATTTTGATTCTACAATAAAATGGTAATTGAGTGCATTTTTCATATTATATTATGGTCCAGAAACATCTAGAAAAAATATTAAGAACTAGTACTGTCCTCAACAAGTTTACATAAAAATATTTCCAAGGCTTAGAGTTGAATATTCAAGCATCTCTTTTCAAATAAATGAATGGGCAAATTTTAAACATAACAATATCTTCATGGGCTGATTATTATCTATTCTGTATAAATGAGCGGTAAATAAAGAAGAAGTTGATACTTCCAGTTTAGACAAACACTACATTTGAGAAGTTTTTTTTCTTTGTAACTTATTTAAATGAGGTACACTGTCGATGAGGCATGTTCAACCTTATCTGCTAGTGTTGTGACTGTTGTCTAGATTTTAGTCATTGATCGAAAAGAAATATATCTCATTCTTCAGCTGCTACCTCTAATGTTCTTTTGTACAAGTGAGCCATGTAATGCAGTCATGTGTTTATAAATATGTTGACATTTATATTTTTACATACGTGAGAGAGTTAATCAACAGTTGTTGCAATCATCTGCAATACATCTGCATGACTTGGAAAGTCTGGCAAGAATATACTTCTTATTGCAACATTAAAGCATTTTGTCATTCATGCTTACCATATGCATGCTGAATCGCACCCACTCTTACAGAAACAAAAAAGTTGCACTCAGCTTCCACTTTTCCTAGTTACAATTTCCAAAAAGCTAAGTGCAGAGAAAAATTCCCTTCAAATAGATCAAGAGTTCTAGAGTGTACCAAGTCTCCACCTATGCAAGAAACAAATCACAAAAAATGAACTTCCAACTAGAGGCTTACGCCATGAGAAAACCAGCTATGCAATAATGCTCTTGTCTCTGCAAATGTAGTTGGAGTAGCTACCAAGCATATGATCATGGAACGCTAAGCCAGCTTATCATGTAATCCCGCCCTTCCGTTTAAGAAAAGGTCTTCAACTTCTTTTCCCACAAAATTTCTGAAATATCATGCTTCAAAAATCAAAGGATCAAGGCACCACAGAGTTAACCTATGAGAAATCAGGTTAAAAATTTCCATCAGTACTGACATGATAAGGAAGCAGGAATTCTATAACTAATCCAAATAAATGATTGGACGAGACATAAGATTCTTTGTGAAACAGATCAAGGAAATTTCTCCATTAAACAATTCTATTTTCTTCCTTTGTATGACCATTGGATACAATAGCTTGTATTGTCTAAAGTACTAATTACAAAATGGAAACCAAAGCATAAATTGCAGTCTCCTAAATGGCTCAAACTAATTTCTTTCCTTTGTAATAATTTCTTTTTTATTTTAGAAAAAAAAAAAATACAACCACCCAATTTTAGCTAACTGTTGATATGAAACGCATGGAAATATAGATGAAATTAAGTCATCAGGATCAATTAAAATGGATAATAAGGGATGATCAGAAATTGAAACTCATCGTGTAGCATTCATAACAGGGCCCATATGAATATCTATCAGTATGCATCAAACCACTCTGTAATCTAGTAACATTAGGAAGTAAAAATCAAACCTCATTGGAACCACATCATGGCTGTTAGCAGAGGATTCTGCAGGAAACAAATAAGTCAGCTTTGACAATAGAGGTTTCCTCTCAGAAGAGTCATCACTTCCTTTTTCATTTTTGTTGAAAAAAATTGATGAAAACGGGAATAAACTTGAATAATGTGATGATGATAGTGCAGCTTTCAGAACAGCATATAACAATCTATGAGAAAGCCCTGCAACCACAACGGCAAATTGAAAATAAGAATAATCACAATTACAATTTACAAACATATTCAGTTCATACAATAAACCTGGTCGCGTACACAAGGAGTGGGAAAACTGTGAATTGTAGATATTTTTTTCTCGGTGTTTGTTAATTTTGCAAATGAAAGTATATTTCTTTGGACATAACACAACAGTACACACACTAAGAGTACATGAGAAGTGTAAAAAGCAAAAGATTAAGAAGAAAAACATTTTCATGGACTTTAGATCCAATTAAGAGATCAAATTATTTAAGCATTTACAGTAAGCTATCATTAAATGCCTGCGTATTTTGATTAATCTGATTGTTCAAGATTAATTCATCAGAAAATCCCACCTTCAACAGATAGCTATCATGTTTAGAAAGAAAAAAAGAAAAAAGAAGAAAAAAAAAACACATTTTTTGAGATTCAGGGGATGAAAACCTTACCCCCGTGCCCTTCTAAACTCTCAACCAAATCAGCGCAAGCCTGGATCAGCTCATTACAGTCTTCATAGGAGACCGAGTTCCCCACCTGCAACAACTCGCCACACCCTCCACTGAGCCGGATGACCTTGCACGAGGCCAGTGAGGTAAGGACAGCAACGATGGTTTGAACTGTGGATTCGATCCGAGCACGACAAACCTAGAAGGGCAACCGCAAACATCAATGAATGGAAAGAGGAGTAACTAGAAATTAGGGTTATACCTCGGGGGATTTGAAGCACATGAGAGAGAGCGCGGCGTCGAGAACCCGAACCCTAGGCTGACACTCGTCGTCGGGGTTGAGAGAACGTGTGAGGGCCGAGACTGCTCCGGCGATTTCGCCCCCGTTGGCGCCGTCGCCGTCGCCTGCATTGGATCGCCGGAGGTCGGAAGCTAGTAGGGCAAACAAGCGGGTTATTTCCGGCAAAGTGCTCATCGGTTTTTGGGAATGGGCGAATAAAAAATGGCGGGAGATGATGGTCAGAGTCAGAGTATATATATTTATATAAAAATATATATATATATATATATGAGTTATGATAAAATGAGGTCGGCCCGATGTTCCGCTGGCCCATTGTATCATAATCATATATATATATATATATATATATATGATATAAGTAGAATTTGGATTCTTTTTAGATTCTTTCATTTTAGCCCAAATATGTTTTAAAGATTTCCAATCGTATTGATAGAAGACGTGAAAATAATTTGGCGTATGATTTTTATCTGATTTAGGAGCTTACAGGGTTTTCATCTTAGCGGTGAAAATTTATAAAAGTCTTATTGATTAATTTCACCCGTTAAGATGAAGACCTGAGTTCCCAAATTGTATGAAAATTCGTCTTTATTTTTTAGATGTTCTTTCCATCCATAAAAGTAGGATTTTCTCAAAACAACGTGCAAGTGGATCAAATGGAAGGCATTTCTACTTGTGATGATAAGGTCTAGCGTAGTGTCATGCCCGTATTTATATATATATAAAATTTTATTTTAACTATATATCTATTAATATTTATCTATAAATATATATAAATTATAAAAAAAATTATAGATAAATACTAATTGATATATATAGTTAAAATAAAATTATATATATATAAAATGAAAACTTTGTTTTAAACTCTCAACCAAATCCAAGCCTGGATGGAAAGAATACAGCAAATATATATACCAATTTTCATATAATTTGGGAACTTGTAGGGTCTTCATCTTAGCGTGAGGTAATTACGAGCAAGATTTCTATAAATTTTCACCCGTTAAAATGAAGACCCTAAAAAGAATGAAAATAACTTAAACATTTTTGATGTTATCCATCCATACTCTGAATTCACTAAAACATGCTCCAACAAAATGGGAGGTGACCTACTTAGGAGCGATGTTGAGAGAACGTGACCATGCTGATATATCTGATGGGCGCCGGGCCAATTATGCCGGAGGTCACCGCCCATTCCGACACGGAGAATTTTTGAAAGGATTTCCATGCGGATGGGAAGATGAAAAATAAGTTAGCATCGATTTTATATAATTTGGTGGCCGTTTAATAATAATTATGAACCATTAAAATTTTCTAAAATAAAATTTTTAAAAAAATACGTTAATTTATTTTTCGATCTTTCATCCATATAAAATATTTTTAAAATGATCTTTCAAAATGCGATCAAAGTGCTCCGGTAAATACATGCCGATATTTATATATTATATATATATATATATATATATATATATATATATAAAAGAGATTTTAAATAAATTTATGATTAAGATATTTTAAACACATGTAAAATAAAAAGAAATAAATAAATAATAGTTTCTACCACCTGCACTGATGAAATTATATGTATACCTAAAAATATAGAGTTTATATTAATATGCAGAATACTTTTTAATGATAATAAAAATAATATAATCAAATTTTAATATACTAATCAAGGATAACTACAACAAATTTTAAAAATACAAGTTTTTTTCTACATATTGATAATATACCAACATTATTAATTAAAATATTTAAACCCTTGTGAATTATGCATATAATAGATAATAAATGCATGTATTAAAAATTATATATTTAAAAAGATAAATAATTAAATAATAGTAAATTTAAAGATATATGCATGTGAAAAAAAATATAATTTTATTTTTCTTATCATTGTATTTTCAAATTAAAAAGCTGCATATATTTTTATTTTTTATAATAGTATGTAATATCATTAAATTAATATTTATTATAAATTTAATAGAATTAAAATACTATTATAATTAACAAACTTTATTAAAGGTATTTTATCAACATAATATCTAGTCTCACTACAAATTTATGATTTTTTTTAATTGATATTAGTTAGAAAAAAAAATTACGTGCAATAAACCCAAGCGGTCAAACTCTTTCCCAGACCCCGCATATAACGGGAGCTTTGTAGCACCGAACTACCCCAGAAGAAATAATAAAACAAGCTTAATTATAAGCTAGACACAAGATCTCTGCCTAGATTTTAAATATTGAGATCCAATGAGGTAGAAAACAATAAATATAAATACATTTTCAAAACATGAAGTAAAAGCACAGTGCAGAGAAAAGAGAGAATGGTAGAGGATATAAGAGAGTTGTACAGAAACAGAATGGTAGAGAGCATAAGAAAAACTACATTAACAAACACCTACAAAAATTTCATCAAAGCTAGAAGTATTATAGACTATCCTGCAGGTACTGAGATACAATCTTCACAGCTTGAGTTTCTCTTTACACAAATGCTCACCGTGACCTTTCAGCAACGACATCAATCAATTTTCACAGAGGAATATATCTTTCGGACGAACCAGAAACAGGCATAGAATCCGATCGTTCCAGTGAGAACAAAGAAGGCATAGGATACAATCAACATGTAACCAAAGTAGAGGATCCCAGAAACAAATTTGGTGATCTCGAGTTTGCTGAAGAAGTAGAATGCTGAATACAAGAATAAGTAGAGGGCAGAAGAACCTGCTGTCAAATATGCCCTCCACCACCAGTGGTAGTCTTCACTGCACAGCTGGAAGTAGCAGAGCACGATCGTAATTTCAGCACAAGTTATCAGCAAAATGATGAAGACTATGAAGAGGAAGCCGAAGATGTAATAAAACTGGTTCAGCCATATGGAGGTCAAGATGAAGAAGAGCTCAATGAAAACCGCGCAAATGGAAGTATACCACCAATGAGTATGGAGAAAGTTGGCTGCATATACCAAGCCTGCTCAGGTACCTGCCGGGAATCTTGTTGGTCTTTACAGGATCCTCAATTGCAGGCTTCTTAAATCCCAAGAAGCTACCGACAAAGACCAAGGGGACAGATATACCAAACCATAAGAACACCAAAGCAAACATGGTCCCAAAGGGAACTGCACCAGAAGACTTCTCTCCCCAGATCAAAGCATTCAATACAAAGAAGATGGAAAAGAATACCAGGAAAATAAATGCAGTTTTCAAAGCATTTTTTTCCATTCTGTGCCCTTGAACATCTTGTAGAGACGAGCTGAGGAATATCCAGCAAATAGACCCATGAAGACCCATAAAAGGACCATAGCTGTCATGAGACCCCCGGTTGGAAGGAGAGAGGAAGCCTAGTAATGCAAAAATCATAGTGACTAATGTCATCCCAAAAAACTGAACACCAGTTCCGACATAAACACATAGCAAACTGGAGTTGGCAGGTGGCCTGAAAGCATCTCCATGGACTAATTTCCATCCACTTTCTTCCTGGGCATCCTCTTGCGCATCCAACTGATTGTAGTTAGCTATATCTCTGTATAGGGTTCTCAACATAATCATGGCCATGCCAGAAAGAAAGAGGACAATCATAAAGGAGTTTATTATAGAAAACCAGTGAATTTGATCATCATTCATGAGAAGGTAAGTGTCCCAACGAGATGCCCATTTGATTTCACTAGGCTGGAAAAATCAAACCCAAGAGTGTGAGAAGCAAAATAACAAAGATACAAGATATACAGTTTAAAGGTGATTGCCCACCTGAAAGGTAACATCATATGAGAACACAACATGTGCATTCTCAGCAACTTCCTGATGAGAATGGCTAGTTGGAGTTATTTTGGAGTTTGTGTTACAAGTTGCCACCTTGGGGTTCTTCTCATCCCATTCATCATACTCATGTTTTATGCTGTTCACAGAGGAATATTAAACCACAAGAAAGACATAAAACATGTTAAAGAGGAATAACTGAGAATATCTTCACCTGCTTGGAATAACCTCAAAACCAACAATACGAGCATCTTCAGACTCAAGGTCCTTATGATACATAACTTTGAAGCTCAGGTGGTTATTTATGTAATGCCTGTCATCATTATTCTGTAAATGCAATAACATATTTAAGCTAAAATTCCCAGCTAGTAAAATAAAATATGAAGGAATTAACAAAAAAAAACACAGTTGAAATTAAAACTTCAGAGTGAATAAGAAAAATGGAACTTACACTAGTAAGCTGGCTTCCTTTCAAACCAACATGAAAACCATGTTCATAACTTGGTGTTTGACTCTCATCTCTCCTTTGTCTAACAACTGCAACAGGTAGATTATCTAAGATCCTACAAAGTCAAAAAGCATACTAGTTAAGATTTGCCAGGAAGCTTATGCTACAAAGTTCAAAGTGGTTATTACTGTTAATCAGGGACATGAGATTCAAGAATTTGCAGTAGGAAGACAGAGCGAGTCTTAGCAGAAGGAACACCAAAAAAAATATGGGGAATATCCATCATTCTTCCTTTTTGGACAGTGCAGTGTGACAACAACCACTTACATATTCACCCGATATTCATCCTCAATCTTCTCCTTAAAATTCTTGGCAGCTTCTGAGTTAAGCAGTACACGACAAGCTACTTTGCAACTCTCGTCATTCCTCATTTTGAACTGAACCAGTGATCATTGATTCAAAATAAGTGAAAAGAGCCAAGTAAGCACACAGAATATGGAAGTCCTCATAAATTGGAATTTATCCAATTATTACCTCAGCATTGAAGCCACTTATGCATTAAAAAATAATAGAGAAAAAAAAGGTGAACTTACTGTATAGACTGAGTTCTCAATTCGATCACCA
>JAGGNH010000190.1:0-57872 GCA_026586065.1 Dioscorea zingiberensis
CTTATCGTAATTGTTTTTAGTTGTTACATATTTGCATGTTATTGACTCATTTAACTTTATTATTTTATCTGCTTTTACAACGATAAAAATTCAAGATAACTGCTTTTAATTTATCTTTAATCAAATTCAATATAAGAGAGGTTCATGAGACTTTTATGATTTTTATGGCATGATATATTTGGAATAAAAATTTAACATAATTTTTTAAAAATTCAAGATAAATTGTTTTTTAAAAAATATTTATCCTTAATCTAATTCAATTTAAGAGAGGTTCATGTTAGCCTTTATGAACTATATATTTTGTATAAAAATTCATGATAAATTGCTTAAAAATTTTTTATCTTTAATCTAATTGGATGTTCATGGGCTATTATTTGGCACAAGGGATAAAATTCAAGATAAATAATTTAAAAAAACTAATTTAGATTAAGTTTCATATAATCGGTAAGCTATGATTGAAACCGATTTGGACCCAATTATTGGTTCAACTAAGCTACCGATTATCGACTCAATATCGGTTCGAATCGGTTTAATATTTCTCATAATCGTGAAACTTCGTCAAGAGTATCCAAACTCTTCAGCCTCGTAATCGAACCATTACCACCTCTAACCGTAACTGAAGCCTTCATGATCCAATCATATCCCATGAATATCGCACCCGAGTGCACGCATGCTCCGCACCTGCCTGCGTCTCATGCGCACTGCGCCCCACACCGTGCTTCACGCCAACTCGCGCGAGCCAAGCGCAGACGTCTTCATTTGCCACTGCTCGCGTATGCCCCGCGCCCATGCTCGCTCCTCGCAAGATAGCGCCCACACGCCAGGTTCTGCCTCGCCATTGCGCCCCGCACCGCCACATGTCATGCACAACTATGCACACCAGCACACTACCACTCCCCGGTCGCGTGTGCACAAAGGCTGGAACCCACAACCCGCTACATGTGCGAGGGTCTCGACACTAGTCTTGTTGATCTTTTCTAAAGCAAGGTGCTTAGTTGCTGGCTCTCATTCCCATTCCTGCCTCGCCATTGTACTTGGATATGCTAGAGACAGGAGGATTTATGCGCCTCCGAGGGCTCTAGGACGGCCCTGGCCAGAAGCAGCTGTTTTGCCAGTTCCTCGCAGGGCTAATCAAAGAGCGCCAATGTAACAATAGATAAAGTTGAAGTATCTAAGCATCATGTGTAGGGGATCTTGTGTTGTTGGTCGGCCTTCATGAGCTAAGTTGAGAGGAGTTTTACAGCCTTCTTTCTCAATCCTTGAGCTATATGACTTCCTTGACCTTTCACTCCTCCTTGTAGGCCCCTTGGGGAGTTGTGTGCCTATTGGGCCACTTTTTTGTTCCTTACTTTTTCTTCCCTTCTTCTCTCCATCATTTGTTTTGGATGATATTTCCTTGCAACTATACTCCTTTGTCTCCATACAGCTGTGTTGTTTCCCTCATTTTGGACTTACTTCCCCACATTGTGCCTGGAATTGAAATTCCAAGATCCATGCATAAACCTTTTGTAGAGAGAGCTTGGAGAGGTCCAAAATTAATCCCATTTCCTAGGGAAGACAGAGTGGCCTACGTGGAGTCTAGGCCTACTGACCCGGGACTGCCCGTGCACCCGCTATACCTTGGCTGGGAGTTGGGGCCCATAAGGGTTGTTTTCCTTGGGGCCCAGTTGGTTGGGCCATTGGGCTTGGGCTGAATTCATGGCCATTTGCTCGTGTAAAAATGGAGACCCTCCTCGAAGTGCTTGTTAACTATGCGGATACCACCAATGACATAAGTTTTAGGCTCTCTCTATGGTGCATCATTGGTTCATCGTGGTCAACTTTGATTAGGACTATTACGCCAACTCAAGAAAGAACCACATCACCATCTACTACATGTGTCTTCCACATAGCGTTTTATATCGCCAGTGCTTATGTTGCCACACGATATCCCTCGCGGTCATTGCCACATCGACCCATTGCCATGGCACTCCACGCAAGCATTGGTTATTGATGTAGCACCCAGCTTTGACCTTCCCATGCCATGTCAACATGACACATGGCCTTAATCTCCTCCATGTCATTGTACACGTGGTCACAACCCGCCTTCTCAGGTCTAGCCTTGCTACCTCCCACCACCATGCGCTTGAAAATTTACTCAAGCTCAACTCTCTCCCCTATATGTATCTCCCTATCACAGCCATTTTGCCCATCATCCATCCATCGGGCAATCTCTCTCTACTCCTAACCTAGTTTAGCACCCTTGTGACCCTCCTTCCCTCACATGCCACTCTCCAAATGGCCAGTCCCGCCTGCTTCCTTCCCTGTGGCAGCTCCATACCCAGTGCCTGCTCATATTTGCCTGGGAGGAAACGGGCCGCTTTCTTGTTGTCTTGTCAGGCCTATCAATGTAGAAGGATGTAACCGGCTGCCTATCTCATCCCTCACGCTGACAACCCAAAGATAATCGCAACCAAACGCTTCATGTGGCGCGCATTGTTAATGCCCCGCGACACCAACTCTCTACTACTTTAACTCTCGGCGTCCTTCTCACCTCGAGATCCTTTACCTTTCCTAGCGTAGTACCCACGGTGGCACCACCATGATTTTTTCTTTTCCCTTTTTGCCCGATTTCTCCCACGCGCCTTGGCGCCTCGCGAACCTCCTCTTTCTTATCCTTGGCTTCAACGCCTAAGGAAGGGACTCCTTGTCCCTCGCTCGTTTAATTTGTAAATGTATTTGACTCAATACCAAGATTTGATAGTACATTTACAACCGCTTGGCCACTTCTATCTCCGCTGCTGTCATATTTTTAAGTATTTTTAAAATTTATAAATTTTTATAGGATTATTTTTCACTATATATATTATAGTTATATGTTATATATATATATATATATATATATATATATATATATATATATATATATATATATGTATAGTGTTATATATACAATCAAAGCCTACTGCAAGCCAATCTCACATCGTATCACCTATATATCATATAATATATATATTTATTCTGTATATAATACTTTTATATTAATTATATATATCTACATATGTATTTATGTATATATATTTTTTTAATTATTATAGTTATTAAATTATCTTATCATCGTATATATATATATATATATATATATATATATATATATATATATATATATATATATACCTATATATAATAATACTATTTAAAAATATATATACATAAATACATATGGATATTTAGTTAATATAAAAATTATATATATATATATATATATATGTATTGACAGAGTATCAGATGTGCTATCCTACCGCACATCGCAAGAAGACCGTTTCATTTATGCTCCGATTTATTCCCCTCGTGGAGTGATGTTTCAGTTGATTTATAATCGCATTGGGATGGAAAGCATTTCACGCAGTGGTAAAATAAGTTGTTCAGCCAATGATTTCATACAATTTGGGAACTTGTAAAGTGTCTTCATCTCACAACGGATCAAAATTTATAGGAATCAAACTGACAGGAATTTCCCCAACCTCTAACATACCAAATTGCTGAGGACCAAACTATACTAAATTGTATTTAAAATCGATGCGTAGCTTTTTATTTTTGAAGAAATCTTCCCCATCCATACTAAAAAAAATCTTTCAAACACGCATTTAAAAATGAGCAATACGCTACACGTACGGATTTGAACAAGGATCCTAATCCGACCGTACTGCAATGTTATTATCAATGCTTTATATATATATATAGTATATATATATATATATATATATATATGTATATATATATATATATATATATATATCTAGATCTTCGGAGCATGTAAGATCCTGGGTTAAACCGCCTATTAATGACACGTGCCAAGTACCTATTAGATTTGCACAGGTATAATATATATATATATATATATATATATATATATATATATATATATTAATATGTTATATACATTACTTAATTATTAAAGTAACTTTGACTTGACATCAGTAGGCTCGATACATGTCCGACCGATTGGACACGCCGTACGGGTTTTATCAAGCGTTTCCTCTCTCTCTCTCTCTCTTCTCTTCTTCTCTATATATATATATATATATATATATATATCGTATTACTTATGGGTTAATCAAAATGCTTCCTTTAAACACTATTCCTGCCCTGAAGCTTCACCTCGGCCATTTTGACAGCCCTCGGAGACATGTTTAATGCGACCAGACATGGGATGGTATAGAATATCGTAAAGCTTAAATATATGTGACACAATTTCCATATAATTTGAGAACTCAGAGGGTTTTTATTATAACCTTTGAAAATTTATGTAAACTCCTACCGATCTCAAAATTTCAGCTACGTTAAGCATTTAAGAACACCCTACAAATCAGCTGCCAAATTTGTATTTAAAATCGAGCATTCTGTACTCAAATTTTATTTTTCAAATCGCGTTTTTTCCATCCATACAAATCGGGATTTCTTCGAAAACACCGCCAAGGGCTAAACACTCATTGAGTGCCAAATTTGCTGACCGCATTCTCAAGTATTAAATCTATGTGCTACATTTACCACATAATATTATTGGCTTACATATGATATATATATATCGGCTTGAGGGGATAATAAATTTTTTAATGTAAATAATGTAAAGAAATCACCATAAAATAGTTATCACCTGACGTTACCTCAAACTCTCAAACATCCTTCCTAACCTCTCTTATGAGTAGTAAACATGAACCAACCAATTCTTTATATTTTTTTCAAAATTGGTGTATATATCTTGCATTTGTTTTTTAATCAAACTAATCCAATTCCATCAAATCTGGATTTGAAATTTTACAAAATTCAAAATTTTCAAATATAGATTTCCCTGACCTAAAACCACCCCATGGGATTGGGACGACTTCTGCCTATGCTCCTGATAAACAAGCTTATTTGCAGAAAGACACATTTGTGGCGGCACAGGAAACACAGCTTTTGGTGCCCATATCTTGTCCATCTTGTTGTCTCTCTTAAGTTATATAGCCTTCTCTTCTACCCCTCTCTTTAATTCCTTCTTTCCTCCTTCCCTCCCATTCGGATTAAATAAAATTCTAACAAATATAAGGAAATACTCTGGCAAGTTGTGTGCAAGTAAAGAACTGTGGAAAGTGGCATACGCTATCAATATCACATGTATTGTCAAAGAGGGTACATGATAATCGCAAGCAGATCCTTTGAAGCACCGGAATGCTCTGTTATGTTATGGTGAAACCTTGAAATGATTCGTTGTCGGCAGCCATGCAGATGCTGCAAACCAAGCTGGTGCATGCGAGAGAGTAGAAAAGGCACAATAAATCTCCCATTGCAATTTGCAAGCTCGTAAGTACTTTAAATTCATGGGAATGTAAATGAGGGGGGAAAAAGGGGACAGAAAGGGAGCTAAGATTTACAGCTTGCTTTGGTGGACTTATCAGGAACACAGGCAAAGTGGGCCAGCAACGAGGTACCTATCTTCTCCTTAGTTCAAACATAGCTATCCATCGAGGCTAGAACTCCTGACACACTAGTCAAACAATAAATTATCTAAACACTGAGTGATTAGTTATACTCATTTCCATGCAAGGACAAGCCTCCTTTTACATGTGAACGTCAACCCGTTCCAATGGGAACACTGACCACATTCTGATTGCCAGGACCAAAGATCAGGTACCTGATCCACAAACTTAGCAGAAATGAGATGGGAATGGGATGCCTAATAAAGATCCACTTCACAACAATGCCTTTCAGAGTCTACTAAATATGTGGATTCTGGATAAAAGAAAGGGGGGTGGCAGTTTTTCGAGGCTGCCCAAACAGCATGTTTTAGAAAGAAAAATGAAACATGGAGAAAAACAACCATAATAAAACCACTGATGCTCACAAAAACAACAACAGCCATCAGCCTGGGGAGTCGGGTTGTCGTCATTCGCAGTAAAATAAATTTGGACTCAATTCAACTAGGATCTTCAAATTTTAAAATTAAGTAGTATCAGCAGAAAAATCAATGTAGCAAATGTCGTAATAATCAAAGATAAATAACTGCACACATCAAGTGTTTGTACGTGCGCTCAAGGGTTGAATTCTAGTTTGTTGTAAGTATAGGAAATAACAATACAATATTAGTGTCTCTCTTTCTGATGTGCATACATCTTAAAGTGAAACAAATGTAAATGCAGTTTGTTGCCTCATTCATCATGCGAGCCAAATAACAAGTGCAGGGAAAAGCAAGAGAAAAGCATTGAGAATGGGGAAAATATACTCAATGACTGGGCAGCATAACAATTGGCCAATGATCTTTTGACAAGAATTGCTAAATCCAAGAAAAACGAAGCACAGATCAAAATAACGCATTCAGTGCTGAAAAACAGCTCCATTTCACCTCCAAGGTAAATGGTTAAAACCAAAAGAGGAGGTGAACAGGAAAGTGAATTGGATTCCATAAGGGAAGCGTCCTCTCATGGGAATTTCTCAAAATGCAAAATCATCCATAAACCGCTATAAGTATTTAAACAAATACAACCATCAAAGGGAAATATGATGGAATTTTTACTATATTCAGAGAGAATGACCCAGCTAATCTAGGAAGCCATGTTGCCTATTGATTTTTAATAAATGCCACATATGAAGTTAGAAGTAAAGACATTTAATAGAGGGAAACACTCAAGCACATCACTCAAAGGGAAAGACATAACAATATAGGGTTGATAAGGTGAGCATGACAGAACTTGCCATGTATAATACAAATATAGTCAAATAAATGAACTACTACTTCACTACTCAATAATAATAATGAATAATAATAATAATGCACTAAACTTTTATAAAATGCATAAATAAAATGAAGCAGATAGTCTGCCTAGGAGATAGATTTTGACTTGGAAGTAGACAAATTTAGAAAAACTTTACCCTTCATAAAAGTTTTTCTTTTCCATCTGACGATAGCATTTTTGTACCTGACCGTGGCTGAAAGAAGTAGAATTTAGCAGTTGAAAGTAAAAAAGTTTTGGAAGAAACTCAAGTCAGATACCCAAATATGGACATGCAAGATAAGAAAAACAGATACTTTAATTGCATGCACAGCCTATTTATTACGTGTAAAAAAGAAGGTGGTCCTCAAAATCTCAAAACTTCCTAGCTCCTCTTGTGGTACTTAAAGCCTCCAACTCACCCAAAGAGGCTGTCCTTAAATGCACCTTCCTTCTCTATTTAACCACCAAATGCTATGTTCTCTCCTTATTGATGCTTCTCCTGTGCACATGATAAAATATCTTACTTTCATCATCAGATTGAAATCCTACAAAAATTAATAATTGATGCTGCCAACAAAGGAGATAAGATGAACTCCACATCTCTTAATAATTTGCAACTGTACAAGGTGATCTCTCTTTGCAAAGTTAATGTGCCTTGGTGACCATTCATCAGCTGGATGGCTATTGCTTGTCACAATGTTGGCAGTTGCAACATATCACATCTCTAGTATCTCACACTAGGTTGTATAGATTTGCCATGTAAGAAAAAAAAATGTTGCTTAAACATAAAACATTGTTTCTTTGGAAAATTGATGTTGTTGCCACAACAAAGATTAAGCAATTTGCTCACTTAATTCAATTTTCTTGTAACTGATGCATTACATTTGTGAAGTTCTTTTCCTGCCTTCACTGACAACAGATGGCCAATGCTTAAGTTCTTTGTGGACGTTCAAAGGCAATCTAGTAAACCATAACTGATTGGTCTTTCAAATGCACATTAGACAATAATCCACTCCTGCTACGTCATTACAAAACCTTGGTTTAGCATTTATAGTTTTTTCTATGTCCAAGGCATCAAACATGAAGTTTTATCACGTGCTAGCCAGGGGCAGTTGGAGAATACCAATATTGCAGTTGGAGAATACCAAAAATGTTGCTTAAACATAAAACATTGTTTCTTTGGAAAATTGATGTTGTTGCCACAACAAAGATTAAGCAATTTGCTCACTTAATTCAATTTTCTTGTAACTGATGCATTACATTTGTGAAGTTCTTTTCCTGCCTTCACTGACAACAGATGGCCAATGCTTAAGTTCTTTGTGGACGTTCAAAGGCAATCTAGTAAACCATAACAACTGATTGGTCTTTCAAATGCACATTAGACAATAATCCACTCCTGCTACGTCATTACAAAACCTTGGTTTAGCATTTATAGTTTTTTCTATGCCCAAGGCATCAAACATGAAGTTTTTTCATGTGCTAGCCAGGGGCAGTTGGATGCATTTGACAAGAAAAGGTAGTTCAGAGAAGATTTATCGAAAGCTAAACAGCAAAAGCAACAGAGCAATTTCCAGATTTCTAAAAGGTTACATCTTAGAGACGCATGTAATGTAATGTGTCCTCAATAATTCTTAAAATTTTAATGCATTCAGTACTGAGTTTCAGAGTATGAACAAAACTATTTTTTTGGGACAGCATCATTAATAAAAGAGGGATGAACAGTTTCTGTCTTTATCCAAGCTAAATGTTTTACTTCAACAATTTGCAAATTGCAGGGCATATGCCTCCAAGATCACAATAGAAGTGGTTCCTCAGTCATGCAAAACTTTTAGTCATGAAGACAACTGCATTTACACAAGGAAAACACATTAACAATATCAGTGATAATGAATCATATGGAAGTCGTAAATTGCTTCAGAACCTAAACTTAGAAGAGGACTTTGATGAGTTAATGCAAAAATAATCAGCATGGATAATGTAATCATTTGTGCGCAGACATACTTCATTACAGCATTGACAAATCAGAAAGAAAATATGTAGAAACTCTGAGGGCACTTGTACATAATTACTTGTAAAAAAACTCAAAATGAAAGTAGCATTTAAACCTCTAGTAATACCTTTGCCTGAAATTCAGAATCAGTCTAGCCAAGCAAATTGGGTGGTCAACAAGTGATATTAACCCAAATCCAATGGAAATGGCTTGTATAATTCCTTTTATGTATTAGTTTCATCCTGGGAAATATGGAATTAGAGAAACATATGGTGAAAGCCTTTTAGGTATGGAAATAAAATTGGAGAAAGTTGTTGAACCCTGGCAAAATTTGTATATGCAGCTGAATGTGGGTTTCAGTTCTGTTAAAAGCTCCTGGCAACAAGTAGACGCACTTGAGAACAGACCAGATGCAAAAGGAGTTTGAGAAGGTGCATTAGAAAGATGAGAGTCCAGAGACTTGACGGAACTTTTCATAAGAAACCCAAAACACACATTGCCAAGGGCCGAGCCTGGCCCAAGTGGGAAGAAACCCTTCCACAATGCGCATATGCCTTCACATCTTATGGTCCTTATGAAACAATCAAAGGAATTCCTGTATAAACTCACATCTTTGACAGCATCTTGATTCATCATTCTAGTTTTGACTACATCAGCTGGGCAGCTGAGAGCAGTTGCACAGAGACCAGATGCAACAGATGCAAAATGTATGAGCAAACATGTTGTCTCTACAAATTTCTTTATCGATGATGAAATGCTTTGCAGAATCATAGCATGTTAATTCTCCCATGTTCACCAAAATGCCCGCTGAGCATTTGAAAACCCCTCTCCAAAGCCCTAGAAAACCTTCTGACTGGGCAGTCTTTTGAAAGCATTAAAAATCCCTGTATACCTTGGTTGATGACCTTGTGTTAGAAGATGCCCATCTGCTTGCATTCTCACCTTTACCAGATCAGCTGGGCTAGCTAAAACCTGCATTTTAAAAGGTTAAGTTATCATGATAGAATAAGGTTGGTAAACCAGTGATCATCCACCATTATATATGCCATCAATGTTTAAACCATTATATGATTTCATATGCTTTATTTTTTTAACCACCTGATTATTGAATATCTATGAGTACTTGACACGCTCTCACCGCTGTTCTCTCTCAGACCCATCAACAATAAAAACTGTGTGAGCTTAAAGTAAACATAACTCAGCCTCCTTAAAAAAGGTGGTTTTAATAGGAGTTTAAAACAACATTGTGGGAATGCTTAGTGCCATTCAAAACAAACCAATTTCCAAATTGTAATTCAAAAGCATATATCGGGTAAAATCTTGAGAGGGCACCAAACCATGCCAATATTTCACTTGGGATATCAAATTCTCAATTTATATCTTTTGGAAGTCACACTACTTCTATTTTATGCTCAACGGAGGGTATCCGAGAGGAATCGGCGAGAATTATCCGACGCGGCCACCGGATTAGTTTATGTGAAGGTATTGAAATCCTAATTTATAAAAATCCTAATTAATTGAATAACATTTGAACCCTTGATTTCAATGTTGTTCGCTTTTGACTTTTATCGAAATCAAGGTTCAAATATTGTTTTTTTCTCAAATGTTGTTCAATTAGTTAGGATTTCAGAATTGCGATTTCAATATCCTCCACGGCAGGCTAATCCCAGAACTATGCCGTATAATTCTCACCGCTTTTGCTCAGTACCTCCCAATCAAAATCAAATAAGCAGTGATAACAAAAAGCATACAAATTCAAGCTTTGGTACTAAAGCTTAAATATGAACATACGGTTTCATGGCCTCTCAAGATTTTACCCAAAGATATATCCAACAAAGATAGAATACTTGAACCTAACATTTCATTGCCGCTATTCTCCTTTCCAAGGGTACCATGCTTCAAAATTTCCAACAGTGTCTCAGCATCCTATTTCTGAGACTGAAAATACTAGTCCAACTTTTATTTCTGATCTACAAAAGAAAAGAATGTTCATCTCTGCCAACTATTCAACTTATTATAGGGCATGCATAAATAATAGAGAATTAGGGAATAGGAGAACCAGAGAGTCTCAAATATAGACAGAACTATTATGTATATATAATAGAGATCAGTGGAAATTTGATAAACTCATAGTTTCCACTACCATTTGATCTCTGAGGGCTTACATAACTATTTGAATAGTCCACATTATAAACGCATTGTAAAGAACATACCATAAAAAAGTTCCTAAATTGGTCCATCAAAATGAGAATTCGGCCAGATTTTTCTAGTCGTATTCATCCAAGCAGACAATTTATCACCTAAACATGCCTCCTAGGCAATGCCCAATAACATGAAATTTTTTGATTCTCTAGTCATAAAAATCCAATATTTTCAGATTAAATAGGTTATTTTAAGAGATTAGAGTAACTCATGAATCATTATTATTCATCGGATCCAGAGTGGCTAATTCGGGCGGCGACGCCTGATACGCCTCCTGCCAGAGCTTTGCGGAGGAGGGGAGTGTCAGCGTCCGAGGAGGAGGTCTCGAAGGTACTCGTAGGAGACGATACGAACAGGGTGTAGAAGAGGTGGCGGGAAGACGGCGGGGAGAGACCATTGTAGAAGCCAAGCAGGCTGCCCTTTTTGTTCCATATATCCGCTGCAACACGGAGGGCGGCACCGCCGGAGGAGTGGCCGTGGCGGAGCTGGAGCCTGGTCTTTATGCTGTCTATCGGGAAAGTCGCTGCTCGCTACAGCCGCCGCTAGAGACGCCAACCCGATCTTCGCGGAGTTTCGCCAGCGCCCATCTTCGACGCCGGCCATTAGGGAGCTACTTTGAGCTTAAGAAGGCTCACCTCCGGGATCTTCTCGGATCCGTATAGTTTGGGTTCGGGTTTGTTCCAAAAACCGTACAGAATTTGGTTGGGTCAGCCAAACCAACCTGAAGCAAACCGGTTTTTTATAAAACACCTAACTGACTCGAACCAGATCTAATTTGGCATATCCAGGAGTGGTGATCCCATGATCTCAATTCCATGAGCATAATCACGGAACTAAGATGTGGGTATGGGGTCACCACATTCTTGCTTTATGATACATTCTCCAACTCTAGTTTTAAAGCAACAGTGATGTTAGACTCATAAACACATCTCTAAGTACGTTTTTCTTGCATTATTATGTGGTTGTCCTTTATTTACGCTTCGGTTCGGTGGTTACTCTCATAAAACCGGTGACCATGGCATCAGACTCATAATAAAAAATTATTTTTTCAAAACTTAAAAGAGTATTACTTTTCAAGAAAGTCTAGGTTTGAAATCCCTTAAAATTTTAAAATTTAATTGATATAATTTTATTTTTAAAACCTCAATCATTTCCAATTTAGAGGATATTTTTAACATAATTATTTTCAATCATTATTGATTGATTATGATTATAATAATCAAGTTAACGCTATAAGGAAATGGAATTAAAAGTTATATTAAAAACTTAAAGTTTAATCTTGAACTAATTAAAATAAGTCATGTATGTATATGTGTGTGTATATATATATTTTGAATCAACAAACATAAGATTGAATTCCAAACCAAAAGTTAGGCGTTTTGTATTTTATAATCTTACAATCCAAAATATAAACTAAAACATGCAAATTGATATTAGTACTTTTCATTATTCCAAAACCACATAAAATTTAGACAAAAATATAAGGAAAAACAAAACAAAACAAACAAAAACAAAACAAACAAAAACAAATAAAACAAAACAAAGTAGTGTGGATCGAAAATATTATCCGCTTGGCATCGCTATGTTAGAGACATCAAGCCGATACATCGAATCACAAATATCGCTTAATTTATTTTATTTCAAGAATCATGTTCTTCCACTCTTTTAATGTAGCATAAAGTTCTCGCTATTAATTATCCCAGATAATCTTCGGTAATCCCTTTATTACAAGTAAAAGTACAAATAAAGACAAGAGAAAAATCAAAATAATTTGACTATTTATTCAATTTGCAAATTATGACTTTATTATATATATATATGACGCCAGCTTTCAATTTATACCGCTATATCGCCGCCAAGACATCGCTTAAGTCATTGCCATGATATTTATATCACCTTAAAATTTGTATTTTAGCCACTTTAATGTGCGTGTCTATCGCCACCTTGAAATTTGCATTACTTTTTAGGGCTTTCTATTTGACCATCACTATATGTATCTCTCATCATCATCTCGAGATGCAGCACTTGTACACTCTGATTGCATTCAATGCCCATTTTAGTGATGATTCATAAAATACCCCTTTGACTTTCAATATTTAGATTTTTTTTTAAAAAATAACTAGATGTGAGCCCATTTATCACTCTTTCTAGGATGAAGACTTGCATATTATGGATCCAATGTGGGCTTTTATGAGCAACCATCACTTTTTTAATTTATAATTTTGACTAACCAATGAAAAATCCACTGCAACTTTTAGAGATTGATGACCATTTCTCACCAATCACCATCACAATGACTTCCATGCCCCCGCTTTTAAAACATAATAGTCAAATCACCATCAAATAGGCATTTACATAGGGCCAATTTCTCTCGTAAGAAGAGTTTTGTGCATGTTCAACAACAATATATATTATTATTGCCCAAGTAACAAAAGTCATTAACACCCATTTTAATGATTATATCAATCCTCCTTTTCATATAAAATGGGCCCAACTCCTTTTTTTATTTTTATTACTTTTATTTTACCAAAGACCCTCTTTTCTCAAATGGCCTTCCTTTTTATTATTTAGCTAGTCCATTGCTAGTCCTTTGACCATGTTCTTCCTATCTTAAGCTAAGTCGCACATTGCCTTTTAATTCACCCCCTTTGACTTGGGTCAACAATGATGGTATAGGTAGTCAAATTTTCCCTTCTTTTCCTTTTTTTCTCTTTTATTTAATTATTTTTATTTTTTTTTACTGGAGCAGTCATGTCATTCCCATTGATTTAGTTGTGAGAGAGAGCAAATCCATCACCTCTTTTCTTTTAAAACATGACTCTTTGACTCCACCAATAGATTTAGAGATTATTTGTCATTTCTCACCATGCTTGCCTTTGCATTTTATGTTATGAATCATATTATTTGGAATATATTTCCCACTCAGATTCCCACAATACTTTCTCATTGCCCAAAGCTTCAAATTTTAGAGGATTACAATTTTAGGCTCTAAATATGGAAGCCCCGGCCATCATGAGTACTAGATACAACAATACTTTAAATTCTTATGGGCTTACTCATGACATCAACAATAAGAGTTTGTCTCTTTGTCAATGGCAACTCCTTGAATTCATCTGCATTCACCTCAAACACCTTAAAGCTAATCAAACAAGTTTGCAACAAATTGTCGCTTTATTCATAACCACAAAGAATGCCTTTGAGATGTTGATGATGTGGCTTTAGTTGTTGTTCAGAAAGCTAGTTGTAGCTTCATTACCTTTGTATCTTCAAAAATTGAGCTTGGACTCCTCGTGCATTTATGTATATATGTCCTTCAAATCCATCCATTTAACTTTGACATTTCTCCTTTATATGATTTCTCAATGCAAGCTTGAGCCAATAATTGCATACATTACTTTTGGGAAATCATAGGAATACTCTTATGGTCACGCTATACATAAGCTTTCATCAACATCTCATTTGTTCCTAAGGATAGACTCATCAAGCATTGTATTAAAAGTTCTATCAAGCATTTCATCGCAACACTTTAGGGTATTCCATACAATCAACACTTAACATGACATTATAGTGCACTCTTTTACAAAACTTACAACAAAACTCATATCTAATTCCCATGGTTTGTGCAAAGACCTTTCATTAACCCATAAGTTATGTATCCTAACAACAATCTTCTTTTTCCGGCCCTTTATTTCCGGAAGGGGAACACCGCCTTGGTTTGCTTTGGGATGATCAAGTTGATAAGCTTTCTTTGGTGGATCCTCTCGCAAAGCATTATTAACCATGGGGATCATTGTCAATGTGGCTTCAAAAGGAAAATGCAATTAATCCTTGATTTGTCACTAGGCTATCTTAAGAGACAACTTTCCTTTTGATGAGGCTCTGTCAGACTCAGAGCTTCCTCGTGAGAGGAGGGATGAAGAATGAAGATAGAGGTTCTATATCCAGCAGCCTTGGCAAAGAGCCTTCTCCTTTTCTTCTTAGAAATTTTGCAAAGAATATCACCTCTTTCTTCTAATGGTCCTTCATCGCAGCAAAGGCAATCCTTTGATCTTGAGGGTTCTGAACTTCAAGCTCGAGTGCATCAAAAGCTCGGACTTTATATGATATATATATATATATATATATATATATATATATATATATATATATATATATATATATATATATATATATATCAATAGGATGTCTTCCTTAATTTGGTAGCGATTGGAAGTGGAGACTTGGTTGAATCTCCTAGCTACAGAGAGGTCGGCCCTTCCTTCTTCTTTCCTTTCAAAATATATATATTTATAATATGTGGTGATCCAATGGCTTTCCTTCTCCAATGGCTTGGCAAGTTGGTTCGCTTGGTAGTGGAGCAGTAGAGGCCTTCTCCAAAGCCTCAAGAGTAATCCTTTCCTGCATGTAGAGGATATGATGAAGGGCATCACATATATTATTTATATTACTTATATAAATATAAGGATTCCTCACTGGGTGTCACGTGATAGAAGGACCTCTATTTGTTTGGCGCATATAAACATGAAGAGTGGGCGGTATGGCGTAAGGGATGCAAGATTGCATCCTCGCTTTTCTTGATGATATTTTCCGCTGAAGAAGAAGACAGGTGAAGCTTTGTAGTTTTTTACAAAGAGTTTAGTTGTCTGAGTTTCTGTGCTCAAATTTGTGTCTTCTTTATTAGATCTTCTTCTTGTAAAAGGTTTATCTCAAGTTAGGGCATCAACTTGAGATTTTGTATTGTTCTCTCTCTGTTTTAGTGGAAATTTCTTGCTTGCCGGTGCCCCGTGGTTTTTCCCTCGATTTGTAGGGTTTTCCACATAAAATCGTTTGTGTGCTTTTCTCAGATCAGATACTTTTCACTCCCCTCGCAGACCTACTTCCATCACACGCCCACTAATAAGTAGTATCGAGCTATGGTGAAGGAGAGATGGATGCTAGCTCTAGTAGGATGATCAAATTGAACGGACTAACTATAGTCTATGGAAAACAAGATGAAGGATCTTCTCGTTTGTAACGGCTTATGCATCTTCTTCAAAGTGTTTGCCACACGTAAGCCCGATTCTAAGAGTGATGAGGAGTGGGAATTTGAGCATGAGCAAGTATGTGGATTTATTAGGACAATTTGTTGATGAGAATGTCTACAACCACATACAAATTGAGAATATTACAGTGGACTCTCGTGGACCAAGCCGAAAATTTGTATGCTTTTAAGACCTAAGAATAACAACAAATTGTTTCTCAAGTATAAAGACTAATGAGGTTGAAGTTCAAGGATGGTAGTTCAAGCACTGATTTTTGAATGAGTTTCAAGGAATTATTAGTCGCTTATTTGGTACTGGGAATCAAGTTTGAAGACGAGGTCTGGGACCAGCCATTGCTGTTGCTACTCTTCCGCATACCGTGGAGACCTTTTAGAATTTCACGCCAATTCTCGCCTCCCAATGGAGTCAAGCTTCTTTGGAGGTGTCATAGGCGGGTGTCCCCAATGAAGAAATGGGGAGAAAATCTCAAGGTTGTTCTTCCAAGTCGAGGTTCTTGTCACAGTAGAACAGTGGGAGAAATGTGTTCAAGAAATGAAAGGGGTAGAGATAAAAGTAGAAGCAAGTCTAGATCCGCATTCAAGAACATGGAGGTCACTGTGGAAAGAAAGGGCATATCATGAAATATTGTTTTCAACTTAAGAAAGAAAACATGCTAGTCGGAGAAGCGTAAGAAGGATGATAACAAAGATGGAAATATCGCTGGCCAAGTATACACAAAATGATATACTCATTGTGATACCGATATGGTGAATGTAGCATGTGATGATACCCATTGGTTGGTTGACAGTGGCTCTTCTCTCTATGTAACATCCAACAGGAGTTTCTTTACCACTTATACTCCTGGCATGTAACACCCTAATCCCCGATAGGGGACATTGTCACACCTACCTCGTGAGGGTGTCCCGAGCCTAAGGTCATTAATCTTAAACCAAACCCGCGGAATAATCTGGAAACTAGAGGCAAAAAGAAATAATAAAACATAATAAGTCTGGAGCTCATCCAAGAGGAGAGTCTTATCTGATATTAACACTCCACGCATCTATACTGCCAGTTTCTAGTCTCCAAAAGTAAAATATAGCAATATACAGAGCGCTGGAATAAGGAAGCTAATCTTAGGACGCCAGAGCCATCTACGAAGTCCTCACATCTCACCGGCCCAGTCTCTACCCTGACTCATCTTTGCTACCGCACAAGGTGGGTGAGAAAAGGGACTGAAGCTACGTGAGCTCGTTGAAATATGACCCCTACCACGTCAAGTTAAATAGACTGTGCATCCTAAAAATATGTTCTGTATATGGAAAATATTCTGTTCTGCCATACATGTAGATAGATAGTAAAACATGTAACTTTATGCATTTTCTTCCCAACTAGGAAGATCATCTAATGCAATGTCCAAGAAAACCCGAAAAGTCATCAGTCACAAACATGCCTGACTATGCCTCAATAAGATGTCTAAATAAGTGAGGGTCTATCGAATAAAATGCAACTCAGAGGATCACTTCATAAGGTCTTAGATAAATAGCCGCGAGGTATCCCCAATCTGGCCGTATGTGAAGTCCGCCGAGGTTTCCGACTGGTCTTCACTGTGGTACCGAAAGCACCCCAAAGAGTTGGAAAAGGGTTTTAAGAGAAATACATTTTGAAAGAGAGTTTTAATGCTCTCTAAATTCATTTTTAAAGCAAGGAGAAACCTTTCCCCTTACTCTGTGATCATCACTGTCTCACTGAATTCTCAACGGAAATCAGGATCCGCATAAGCAAGGATCATCTAAACAAAATGCAAATATCGATGCTCACGCTTATGTTTCTATCTCAATGGTCTACCAGCTTCTAAGTATGCAGTAAAACCTCATTCTACAATAGTCGTGAATAATCGACATCATTCTCAAAACCGAGAATAAATCATAGCCGAGGAATATTAATCAAAACCCGAGTAAATCTTGGATAAAACACAAGAATATACGTGAGAGGTCCACTCACCAAGTCCTAAGTAATTCAAGTCCACTAAGTCCTCCCGAGTCCCCGGGACTTGTCCTTTCTTCCTTTCCCTAGGATGTGTAAAAGATCATATAAACTAATAAGTAGTATTCTAAGACCCTTAAGCACATACTAAAACATAATACGATAGTCTACAAGCCAAAATAATGACTCATGCAGAATTCGCTGCCTGCGCGGTTGGAAAGGAATAAGTTATAACTTTTGAAGTGTAAGTCAAAATTCTCTCTTTTAATTTTCATTAGAAAGAAGACCTCGAGATCTTTCCAACGGCGTATTGCACAACTCAAACGGAGTAGTGAGTGTGAGCAAAGCACTGAAGTGGGACAGGAATTCTGCAGGACAGAATTCTGCAAGACTGCCTATGGGTACTTTAGCTCATTTTATTCAACCTCTTAGTCTTGTTTGGTTAAGATTTATACTTCAGCTCATGCCCTACTGCTCACGTAGCACCAGCCACGCATTCAAGAAGATAATCGGCTTCATTCTAAACTAGCAACTTGATCTTTTAACATGAAAGCCTCATGAATCACACTTCCTACAGAGCTCTTCAAAGTGACAATCCAACAAACACCTAAGGGCATAATCTAAATTCCAAAAGAGCAACTCTATTCTTTGTTCTACTTAATTTCCAATGAATACAAAACAAGTTGCAACCCCTTATCGCACTAAGAGCATCACCTAAATACAAGGACAAGAGGCCCAAACTCCTTCCAACACAACCAACAACTACAAATAATATTCCTATTTATGGCCCAAGTCCAACCTTTGCTCTTTAAGCCTATTTAATGTAAATTGTAAGCTAACCATAAAACTAATAAACAATTTATTTCCTCTACTCTAACTCAAATCCGTGAGCCAAACATTTTAAACAGTGTGTTCATAGGCTCTTAAGGAAACTATTCAACTTGAGAATATCCGCTTCAACCATTAGGAACCACCTCACCTCAATGGTTACACACATTCTCACCCATTCTTCATATAAGCATCCTTTCAAACACCTTTTATGAGCTAAGGAGATTTTCACCAAAATTCCCTCTTCTTGAACCTAAATTCTTGCTAGTCTCTAGAGCACATAAGGACCATTTCTATCAACAAAGAAACACAATAACATTAACAAAGACTACAAATAAAGAATGCCATAGCACTCCAACAACAATGGCAACCCTATCAACAAGACAAACCGTGATCAACAAAGAACAAACACCTCCTTAACAACCTTCCAAACAGTGGTAATTAAGGCATTCATTCCTCTTAAACTCCAACCTAAGATTCTCAAACGTGAAACACAAACACAAATATAAACTAATCCAATATACACAAAGTGCTCATCGAGTCATTTCATCAAACAAATTGATAAGAAAGAATAAGGTCTAAGAACATCTCATTACTTCAATCTTGAATCCCGCTTAGGTACAAACATGCGATTAAATGAGCAAAGCAACAACAACTACAAGTTATAGCATCAATAGCACGAGGGAACAATATTAAGTTTTCATTCACACTCCGATGCACAACATCTTCGCATTTCGCCAGAGTATACCTTGCAGAAACCTCTCGCTCCTCGTGGAACCTGCATGTGGACCGATCACCGGCGTGATGAGGTCGCCTAAATCACAATGCATCGATGCTCACCGGCCGACTCGCAGAAGGCCGCAGAAAAATCGCGCTAGGTTAGCCGTAACAGGTAGTTGCAGCCCGGCCGGTAATCGCAGAATGACGGCCAAGGGTTCAATGTTCGCTGTGTCTATTCAACCTCACCAATACTCGATCCTCTCCGCATCATTCTCCCTCTCTCTCCCTTCTTCCCCTTTGACAGCCCTCTTCACACCTTTGCGACACCTCGAGCAACGCGGCCGAATTCTCCTTCACTGCTGCAAGATCAAGGCCACCACCAAATTTCCGCCACACCTCCAAATTTTGTTGACCAAAGAAGCTCCATTCCACTCTCGCTTCTAAAGACCCAAATTTCTTTGATCTTACTGCCTAGTGACCAAATTTATGACTAAAGTTCACTTAATTAATATATCACTTGTCACATGCCTAAGTTTTTACTTTAATTACCCTCCAATAAGTTATTTCAAGTTATTATATTTAGTAACACCATTTATTTATCTCTAATATATGTTCCCCTCAATAAAACTAACAACATCTATTTACTAGTAGCTCCAACATTTATTTATTATTATTTATACAATTTTCTCAAAGAAAACCAGCCATGCCTATATCGGCAGCCTTTGGAACGCTGAGAATGGGTAAACGGCTCTTTGTCTCAAGTTATTGGTATGGGAGATGTTCTGTTTAAGAATGTAAATGGGCCATTATTGAAACTCAAGGAAGTTAGGCATGCTCCGTGATATGCATATGAATCTCATCTCTACGTGAAGGTTAGATGATGAATGGTAATCCAAAGACCTTCCAAGAATGGACAAATGGAGACTTACTAAAGGGGTCAATGGTTATGGCTCATGGTAACAAGTGCAAAGAATAATCTCTATAATCGCATCAAGCATCAGAATCAAGACTCGCGGAATGCAACTCGTGAAGATAAATCCATTGAGTTGTGGGTATAGACGCCTCACCACATGAGTGAGAAAAGGACCGTATTGCTTGATCAAGAGGAATCTTCTTTCAAATGTAAGAAGAGAAAAGTTAGAGAGATGCACCCATTGTTCTGGTTGAAGCAAAACAAGAGTTACTTTCAAGATCGGTTCATCTTCTCGAAAGACCCAAGCATTAGAGCTGGTACACATAGATGTGTGTGGTCCTTTGAAAGTAAGTTCTCTTGGTGGTGCACTCTACTTTGTCACATTTATTGATGACTTCTCCGTGAAGGTGTGGGTCTATGCTTTGAAGAGAAAAAAACCAAGTCCTTGGTGTGTTCAAGGAATTTCATGCATCAGCTGAGAGATGTGCAGACTGAAAGAAGTTGAAGTGCATCCAAGTGATAATGGTGGTGAATATGTAGGTCCTTTTGATGAGTACCGCAGACCTATGTGGGATTAGATACCGTGAAACCTCCACCAAAGACCTCGCTTGAATGGAGTGGCAGAGAGAATGAATAGAACACTTATGGAGAGGGTTAGATGTCTCTTGTCTGAGGCCAAGTTGCCGAACACGTTCTGGTGTGAAGCTCTTTATACGTACCGCATACGTGTTCAACCTGTCTCCACGTGTTTCCTTGGATGGTGATATCCCAAAAAAAGTTTGGTATGGTAAGAATGTATCCTACAATCACTTACGTGTTTTTGGATGCAAAGCCTTTGTGCATGTTCCAAGAGATGAAAGATCTAAGTTGAAGCTAAAAGCACCAAACAATGTGTGTTTGTGCGATATAGATTGTGATGAATTTGGATACGTTGTATGATCTAGTTGAGAAGAAGTCGGTTAGAAGTCGGGATGTAGTGTTTGGTCAAGACCAAACTATAGAGGACATTCAGAAAGATGTCAATGGGTCCTTCACAAAGCAAGTATAAGTCGTATTGATGTGGAACCGTATGTGGCGCATCTTAATTCCGATATGCCACATCCTACTTCCGATATGGCGTGATCTTACCTCCGAGCATGCCACATCCACATCCTACCTCCGATATACCACATCCTACTTCCGATGTGCCACATCTAACTTCCGGCGTGCCCGATCCTACCAAGATGCAGACCGGATTTCGTGAAGAACCCTGATTTTAGAAGAATCGAGATATGCGTGACGATAGCACTTCTTCTCAATGAAGTTCCACAACCGCCAGATCCACGAGGGAAAATGTCCTTCTACTAGGTATCCCGCCATGAATATGTCTTATCGACAGTGATGGTGAGCCCAATACTATGAAGAGGCAATGCGTGATATACATAAAGAAAGGTGGATCAAGCTTTATGAAAGATAAGATGTAGCCTCTATAACAAATCCAAACTTTTGAGCTTGTGAAGTTGCCTCAAGGGAAAAAAAGGCACCCTGCAACAAAATGGGGTTTTAGAGTGAAGCATGATGAGAACTCTTCAAAACACGTAGATACAAAGCTAGGTTGGTTGTGAAGGGGTTTAACCAAAGAAAAGGAATTGACTTTTGAGGAGATATTTTCTCCCGCTGTCAAGATGTCATCTATAAGATTTTTTCTTAGCTTGGAAGCTAGTCTTAACTTGGAGATTGAGCAGATGGATGTGAAGACAGCTTTCCTCCATGTAGATCTTCAAGAGGAAATCTACATGAAGCAACCAGAGGGCTTCGTGGTTAGAAGAAAGGAAGACTATGTTTGCAAGTTAAAGAAAAGCTTGTATTGATTGAAGCAAGCTCCTAGACAGTGGCACAAGAAGTTTGAGTCTTTTATGGGGGAGCATGGATACTCCAAGACAACTTTAGATCACTGTGTTTTTATGAAGAAGCTTTCAACTAATGATTTTGTCATTTTGTTGATTTATGTTGATGACATGCTCATTGTTGGCAAAGAACACCCTCAAGAATTTCAAATTTGAAAAGAGAGTTGAGTAAGTCTTTCATATGAAGGACTTGGGTGCCCCAAGTCAAAATTTAGGTATGAAGATTACTCGTGATGTGAAGTCCAAGAGACTGTGGTTGTCACAAGAGAAGTATATTGAGAAGATAACTTCAAAGATTTAATATGGACAAAGCCAAGCTTAGTGAGTACTCCTCTTGGAGCACATTTCCCAAGTTAAGCACCAAGCAAGGTCCAAAGACAGAGGCAAAAGAAAAGCTATGAAAAAGATCCCTTATGCTTCCTCACGTGAAGTCTCATGTATTCTATGGTTTGTACTAGACCCGACATTGCCTATTCAAATGGAGTTGTGAGCGTGTTTGTCTCTAATCCAGTGGAAGGAACATTAGGATGCGCTTAAGTGTATTCCCGAGATACCTTCGTGGCACTAGTAACTGCAGGCTTGTGGATTTGGAACGTAAGAGCCAAGACTTATAGCTTATACGTATTCTCGTATACGGTGAGATATTGATAAAAGAAGGTCATTGTCTGGATACTTGATGACTTATGCAGGTGGTGCTGTTACCTGGCAATCAAAGCTTTAGAAATGTGTGGCCCTGACTACCACATAAGCTGAATTCATTGCAGCAACTGAAGCTAGAAAAGAGCTATTGTGGTTGAAGAAGTTCATGCAAGAACTTAATTTTGTGCAAGAAAGGTATGTTCTCAGTGTGATAGTTAGAGTGCGATTCACCTTGGAAAGAATTCTTCATTTCATGCAAGGTCGGGCTAATATAGACATGAGATATCACCGGATACTGGATGCATTAGAAGAAAACAACTTGTACTTGAAAAGATCCACAATGCATGATAATGGCGCCGATATGTCGGCTGCAGCTTGTCACTTGGGAAATTTGAAGTGTGTCGCCCATCGCAGTGTATGGAGCAAACCACTTCGCCGAAGAAGTCGTAATTTTAGATCCGCCTCTATTTGTATTGAGGGGGAGATTCTCATTGGGTTGATGTCCAAGACAAGATGCGCATGATGAGAAAGATGTGTAGATATGCGCATGTGCGTATATGTAGACGTGCGTATCATGATCCGATATGGATAGTCGAGATTTTGATCCGTGTGGATGGGCCGAGTATGTTGATCCGATGTGGATGGCCGATATGTCGATCCATGTGGATGGTCATCGAGCATATGCCGATCCGATATGGATGGCTGATATGCATTCGACATGTGGACGGGTCGATAGCGTCGATCCGATATGGATTGACCGATATGCGTGCATCCATGTGGATAGCAAGATATGTAGAGCCGATGTAGATATGTCGAAGCAAGATGTGTCAAGCAAGATGTGTCGAGTCAAGCCATAGAGGTTGATCCCAAAGTTAAGTACCTTTGGGATGATAAAAGTAAGGCAAGCAAGGAAATGACTATTGAGTGTCACGCTTCAAGTCAAAGAAAAGTTGTCTTGGAAAACAAGCCAGGATGGTAGAAATGAAAAGGTAAAAGCATCCAGTGTGATACGGACACATATATATTGAGTGAGAGAAGAGAAAGAGAGACAGTTGTGATCTCTGAAGATGAAGAAGGAAGAGAGATATTTTCTTTGTTGAAGAAGAAGACAGGTGAAGCTTTGTAGTTTTTACAAAGAGTTTAGTTGTCTGAGTTTCTGTGCTCAGATTTGTGTCTTCTTTATTAGAACTTCTTCTTGTAAAAGGTTTATCTCAAGTTAGGGCATCAACTTGAGATTTTGTATTGTTCTCTCTCTGTTTTAGTGGAATTTCTTACTTGCCGGTGCCCCGTGGTTTTTCCCTCGATTTGTAGGGTTTTCCACATAAAATCATTTGTGTGCTTTTCTCTCATCAGATACTACTTTTCACCCCTCAAGACCTACTCTATCACACGCTTCCGCGCCCAACACTTGAGCATATATATTATATTTATAATATGATATAAATATTGATGTCTTCCAATTGCAGATCGTATGGAGGCTTGACCGATCTCAAATAGAACGAGAGGTGGTGTAATGACAAATGGACTCCTGGCCTTCTTCATATATAATATAATTATATATAGGGAAATTGGTTATATACCTCTCAAAAGTTTCATAATTGCATATTTACCCTAAAATATCATAATTGCTTGTATACCCCTCGAAAAAACAGTTGAATTGGGGATATACCCTTACCAAGTAGATCCGCTGATAGAAGTTAATCTAAGTAATCTTAACCATGGTTACAACTTAGGTTAAGGGTTGGAAAATGTCCAAAATACCCTCTTTATATATTTTTAACTATTTTATATTTTAGATTTTAAAAGGTATTTTAAATTTATAGTCAAACAAATTTTTAGGGGTATATATGTAAAGGGTGTTATGGTCATTTTGCATGTCTACCGCTTATTAACTTGACGCTTTTTCGCTTGATTTTAACCCCATGTGTATATAATGCAATTATACCTATTTTTCAGTGGGTATGTATGCAATTATGTTTTATTTAGGGTAAATACGCAATTTCAAAATTATTCAGTTGGTATACCCGCAAAAGCCCTCAGTATATACATCTCCTCCGACATGGCAAATGATCGGGACATAGTTCTTCCGTTAACGGGCTTCTTTTTCGTGGTAAAATGATTCTTCTCTCGGTGGTTTGACGCAAGGACCGCTAGGGGCTTCGTTTCTCTTGCCTTCACATATCATCTTCTCAGTAGTGGCGGGCTTTGGCGGCAGAGGGTGGTGGCCTTCTTCTCCTTTACGGGGATACAGCGGTAGGCAGGGACTGATCCAGGATTTTTCTTCAGAGGGGGCAAATTAATATTAAAGTTAAAAATATATAATGAAATACAAATTCATGAAAAGTTTTTTTCATATGAAAATAACATATTACAATTACTTTCTACGTGTTTTCATAGCTTGAAAATGTTGCAAGATTTTTCATTATCAATACTACAAAATATATCTTTTTCTATATAGGTATTCAAATAATAATTTATCCAAGAATCTCCCATTCGGTTACACAAGCAATTTTTTTACAATCTTCTTGGCAGAAAAACTCTTTCAACTAATGGAGAAGGAACGGGCAATATCAAAGCAAATTTCACAAGTAAGTACACCAATGGGCACACAATGTGCGCTTTGTCTCAACAAGTTTTATAGAAAGGTCATTAATATTAGATCTTAAATCAATAATGTAAGTCTCAAGCTGATTGTCATGAATAAGAAGTTCTGTCTCAAAAAACTCAAATGGATAAAATTGTGGGATTCGAAGGAAGATAATCTATATTTAATTCAACATGATCTTTCTTTGAATAAGGTTGAGTGTCACTAGTATTGACACTAGATGGTTTCTCCAAAATTATTTTCCTCTTATAAGATATTTGTCTATATGATGTGAGGATGCTACCTTGGTAAGTGTCAAAGAAAACAATATTATGAAACAAGAGGTAATTACAACAAAGAAAATATGCAAGAAATTCAGAAAAATACAGACTTGCAGGTTATAACAGCTGAATGGCGAGGAAGCTCTCTGATTTGCACCTTTAGGCTCAAGAATCTAAGTGAGGAATTATTTGAACAAATGAAGGAGAGAGCCAGGCTTATTTTGTACTCTCAGAGGATAGGTTAGAAAATGATAAAATTGAAAAGTGAATTAAACTTCTTTTAAAAATAGATTTTTTACATATAAGTCCTTAGATAATTCATTAATTGCTTTTTGTATAGATTTTTATTTCTTAGTTTTAGAGGGGGCAAATTTAAAAAGTCCAAAAAATTAAAACAATATCTAATAGATTTCTCAAATTTGAGTGAGGGTACCGCCTCTACCGCCTCTACCTGCATCCGGGCCCATGGCTGTAGGCATTGTCTCTAAGTGCAAGGATGTCTTCTATATATAATATATATAGTATTATTACTCTTACAATGAATGTTGTCACAAGCCTAAGAACTTGGCGCTAAGGGGACATGGACTCCTCGGTACTCTAAGAAACTAAAGCACAAATGAGGGGGGTTGACTTCCTTCTTGATATCATACCATCTATATTATATAATAATAATGTATTATATGTAATATATAATAGGAGATTGATGGCTCAATACCTTCTTCCTCTTTATTTTTTTGTCCAATTATCTCCTCCCGTCTGATTCCCTTTGAAAATCTCTCTTCTTTTTTACCCAAAGCCTCTCCCTTTTAAAGCCTTTTCTATCCTTATGAGGAGAATTCCTCTCCACAATAAGAACCCCCTAACTATTTCATAGATTAGGTCAAGCGGGGATAAGAACAAGTCCCAAATTTGAATATATATATATATATATATATATATATATATATATATATATTTTAAAAAAAATTATTATTAATTTTTTTATATATCTATTTATTTGCCTCGGATTTGTATTTTTCCTCATATCACTTCAGATCCGTTTCTCAGTGATATTGCTTCAAATTTGTTCTCTGGATGATTTTTTTTTTTGGAATTGTGGGATTGCCTCGAGGTGTGTTTTCCTGCCATCCTAAGATTTTAGATTGCCTCTAGATATATGTTCTTGGCTATCTCAAATTCGTGCCTTGGGCTTACCTTTTGATTTGTGCTTTGGCCAAAGATAATGCACTCAAATAATTTATCAATTTATCTCATAAAGAATCCTGTGATATATTTAAATTTTGTTTATTTATCATAAATATCCTAAATATATCAAGATTAGGATATATTTGAATTCTATTTAAATTGGGATTTAAATTTTATTTTGATTAGGACATGTATTTTTCATATATAAACAAATGCCCCTTCAGACTTTTCTCATGAAATCTTATTTTTGAGATTGAGTAGAGAAGTAGGAATCCTCAAGTCCACTTTTTTTCATGGCTAACATATCTCAACCTTTTTGGGACATCAATCAGAGTTGTCATAAGTCCCCCAAGGTCAGTTTTTCATGCATCCTGTTTTTGGTCCCGGGTCAGAGCCTATGATCAGATATGAAGGAGAGGAGCACTCGGAGTGGGTGAAGCATCCTTCTACCCGTGTATAGTCAAGAACTCTAAGTTAACTAATTTAATCGCTGGCATCCGTGTAACACAATCAATGCAATTTATTTGAAACCTAAGGGGGATATTAGAGATTTGAATATGTTTCAATCTCTTGGTCATAAATTTTTTAACCATCACCCAGGATGGAGGGCTCGAAATCCTATTAGAAGTGAATTAATTGATTTCGACGCTATGCTTATTGGACCAAATATGTTATTAGTAATTATTTTGAAGAATTATCCCGGTATAGTTAATTGGCGTGATTGTGGCTTCAGCTTGGTCGCTATGATCTCAATTTGAACTTTACAAAGCATTGGTGGAATTCTAGTGTCCGGAGACTAACACTTTCCACTTTTGCATGGAAAAGTGGGAGTTTCAAGTATGGGAAATCCAAAGACTTGAGGGGCTTCCATTGTTGGTGATATGTATGATAAAGTCATCCCTCATAATGATATACTCGCAATAGAAGAAGTTCAGAATTTTCCGTATTGAGGAGCCTTTTGACGCCTTTCAATGGCTTGCAAAACGGGATGCTAACAAAGATATATTTTTGAGGATTGGGTGGATTTTATTAGGAAGTCAAGATTTGATTCCCGTATGGTTCAACATTTGATCCTCCTCCTCAAAACCCGCTTCTAACACACGATTTGGCCGCTTTGTAACTCTTTTGATCTCGCTACTTTATTATGCCGAAAGCAACCGCAAGGTTATTAGTTATGGAGTTTTTATAATGGCATGCAACATCAGCTTCATGGGAGAAAGGTAGCTTTTCTCCAAAGTGCTAGCTTTAGCGCTAAGCTTATACCTAGGGTCGAATGATATGGTGAATAACCGGAAATGGCCCGAACATTTTGCTATAATCTTTCCATCTCACTTCTTGAATGCTTGGGCCGGTTGTCATTTTCATCTTGTATCTCTTCGGAGGAAAATTGATGATGGTACACGCACCATCCCCGGGCTTTCAATATATCGAGATGTCAGATTATATGAACGCCTCAAAATTTCTTTTACTCCTTTAGAGGCTAAGAGGTTCCTTAGGTTTGATACTAATTTTATATGACGCTCTTCTCATATCCTTTCTCACAATGGTGAGACAAATGCGAGATACCGTGCATATCTTGTGGGACCTGACATGCTGGATCTTCATACCATGGAGTATGTGATAGGGCTTCGCTGTGGCATCCTTCCCCTTCGATGTGATGGAGAGTTTTATGCGGAGCCTTATAATCCCCACCGCTTTGGACGCCAGTTCGGCTATGACCAGCATTGTCCGGTGTATATTGTTGTTCCAAGAAGAGCTTCCTCTCTTACAGTGCTTGCAGGTTATTGGCGCCACTTTTCCCGCCAAAAGACTTCAAGCTCGTTCTATATCCCTGAACAAGACCGGAGCGGGGAACTCATATTACTTTATGCACAAAAATGGTTCAGAAATGTTCAGGCTTTCTTTCATCAGGACGTCAACTTATTAATCCAGGAGGACTTTAGTGATAGGAGAGATATCATAAAGAGTAGGGAGCAAGGTTAGCCTTCAAAAAAACCCCGATTCATCAACGAAAGTATTTTCCTTGGCCGTAAACGGAGTCGTTCTCCTACGGATTCTCCTGTTCCAGTAAAGCGGTGACAAACTCAAGGTATGCCTTTTTTCTTTATTTTGAAAATTTAGAATAACTATGAGGACTTTTTTGAAAATTTGGATTTTTTTTTAATTCCAAAAATTTAGAATAAATATGAGGACTTTTCGAAAACTTAGATTTTTTTAATTTGAAATTTCAAAAATTCAAAATAATAATGAGGATTTTTCTGAGAATTTTGTTTTTTTTGTTTTTTTTTTTTTTTGAGACAAAAGTCTTTGGTTAATGTATTATACAAATTCATGACACTTCATTGGAAAAATGTCGTGGTTGCTCACAATTCTCCATTGGTATGAATTTATTTTATTATTATTTTTTTGATATTTAGCTTTTTAATTTCAATGTACCAAGAATTGGTGATGTCCGCAAATGCATTTAGGGATGCCTCTGGACCCTAATATTGGTAAGAAATATTTCTTTAACTGATATTTATGCATCTTTAATGAACTTAACTAAAGCTTCTGACTCTAGGTCCGGTGAACCCGCAAGATTTTAATATTGGAGCCGAGGAAAACGTTGGAGTTGAAGAAAATGTTAGAGTTGAGGGAGCTTCTCCCAATCCAATACGAGGTATTATTCTTTTTTTTTTTTTGATTTTCAATTTCTTGGTAGGAGATATACCAATTGCCATGGAGAACGAAGGGCCACCTAACTTGCCCGTGATTCAAGAAGGTTTTGATTTTTTTTTTTTCACAAAATTTTCATTTAAGAGGTAGTTGCTCAAGGGGATTAGTGTACTTCGTCTTTTGGGCAAATTCCTTCCTTCATGGACTTTTATAAGAGATGCCCCACATCAATCAATAGAGAATTTGGGGAGTGATGGTGCCAATGCCGAGTACTTAACGCGGGATGTTAAGTATATATTTATTGAGGCCAAATGAAGGTTTTTTTAAATTTTTTAGGTATCCCCTCGCTTAAAACAATTCTTTTGCTAGTCGCTCAAAACCCAAATGAGCGAAAGCGTAGTAAAGTGGTGGCTCCAATGCTGATGCTGAAATCGCAATTTATCGTAAACAAGACCGGGTTTGTTGTTGTTGATGTTGTTGTTGTTGTTTTTTTTTTTTTTTTTTTAAGGGTACATGAATATTGGATGCATTTTTTTTCCAAATTCAGCTTGCCCAACAAGATTTAGGGCTCTCCGCCTTCAGACAAAGTCCTTCAAAGGGAATCGCCGTAAGATACTCCCTGCCTCTCGCGTGGAAGGTTTGGAAGGTGATGACGTTAATGCCGACGCCGGACTTGCAGCTTCACCAAAGCAAGACCAAGGTTTTTTTTTTATTTTGAATTTTATTTGCGTATCCATTTTATAGGTCCGAGGGACATACGAAATGTGGTGTTAGTTTTGCAAGACAAAATAATGAGCAATATCAAGTCCCTCAACTATCACAACTATCAAAGCATTATCAACAAAGTGAAGTAGTCAAATTCACTTTTTGAATCCCTCGGCATTGATTTAACTTGTTATGAGCCTTTTCTAGAAAAAATAATTCGGTGTGCAACCTATGCTAAAGAAGCCTCGTAAAAATCCTAGCATTCAAGCCCACATCCGTGAATCAACAAGCCAAGTCATGTGTGCACGAGAGAACTTTAGTACTTGAACATCTTGGCAAACGCCGGATGGACTGAGCTAATGACATAAATAAGCAAAAGGAGGAGTATCAAAAACTTGTTGAGAGGTATCGTCAGCTTCAGACTAAACTTTGTGAGATTTTGGAAATGATGAAGACTTTGGGTGAAAAGATAGCAACTTCAACGAATTTCTTCAAAACTTCTGAGTACACACAAGTGAATATTCAAGTTGCGTTGGATGAGGCCAAGGCACAGCCACGCTGATCATGGAGATCACTTGATACTCATCTTATTGTTGTTTTCACAAAATGGCTCGATGAGTTGGAGGAAGCAAAAGAATCATTGTTAAAATTTGCTGGGCATTTGAGGGCCTTCCTCCTCTTTTCTTTAGTTTGCTTTCTTAGTTTATTTATGCTTTGGTAGTTGATTTTGAGACATTTGTTATGAATACTAGACTTGAATAAACCTTAGTTCTTTTCTTCTTTTCTCTGTTCTCGTGTCTCTCTCTCTCTCGCTTTCTCTCTCTCTCTCTCTCTCTCTGCTTTTTTGGGAACACCTTGAGATTTAGAATCATGTTTTTTTATTTTTTTATTTTTTATTTTTGGGAACATATGGGTCAATGTATTTGCCTCAGAAAGCACATTTAATTATACATGACTAGTCTACATTTCATAGGGAGCCGGACATTCCATCGTAGACAAATACATGCCTCTTTATTTCATTGAATGAATTTAATATAAAAGTACATAAAAATGAATGTTTTGCCTCAGGAAGTACATTTGATCGTACATGACTAGTCTACCCCTATAAGGGACCAGACGTTCCGTCATAGGCAAACATTTTTACATTACACATAATACTTTTTCAAAAAGCTACCATTAATGGGCGTCATTGGCCTTTCCTCGTTGGCATCAAGGAGTTGATATATACTTCCTTCGTAGACGATCTCCACGAGGTACGGTCCTCCCCAGCTTGTTTTAAACTTGCTTTATGCTCTCGCTTATTGGTGATGATAGGTCTTCTAAGGACAAGAACCATTTCTCTTTTGGAAAAAGTCCTAAACCGAGCCAATTTGTTGTAGGCCTGTGACATCTTTGCTTTGTAGACCTCAAGATTCTGTTGTGCTCTCTTCCTTTTCTCGTTAAGAGAGTCCAACTTATCTAGACGAAGCCGGATATTATCTTCATTTGATATTTCATATTGTACTGCTATCCTCAATGAGGGTATATGGATTTCAAGAGGTAGGACCACTTCAGTTTCAAACACTAGAGAGTATGGTATACATTATGTCGGGGTCCTATAGGTAGTGCGATATGCCCATAGCATCTCCGGGAGTCTCTTATGTCAGTCCTTTTTATTTTTGGATACAGCTTTCTTTAAAAGCTTTGAGAGGGTCTTGTTGAATGCTTGTGCTAACCCACTTGCTCTAGCATTATAGATGGAGGTATATCTCCAGTCTAATTTATGGTGCTGTGAAATATTCCAATCTTGAAGCTTCTGAATGCAGGGCCATTGTCTGAAATATTTCTCCTTGGAGTCCCAAATCTGTATAAGACGTTCTCCTTGAAGAATTTGATGATATTTTCAGCCTTCACTTCTCTCAGCGGAATAGCTTCTGCCTATTTGGAGAAGTAGTCTGTTGCAGCCAGTATGAATTGGTACCCCAAAGATGATGGAGGTTCAATAGGACCGACTACATCTGTTCCCTATATCTCAAAGGGCCATGAAGAGACAGTGGGGTGTAGAGGATTTGGGTGTTGGTGAATGAAATCACCATGTATTTGATATAGGTGGCATCTTCTAGAATAATCTATGCAATCTCTTACCATGGTTGGCCAATAATATCCCATGCGCTTAATCTTAAGTTGCATCTTGGGTCCTGATTGGTGTGCACAACATATCCTGGAATGTACATCATGCATGATCATGAATTTCTTCATATGAAAGGCATCGAGGAGTAGCCGATCATAAGGACCTCGTAGATAATATATATCATTTATGAGGGTGAATCTTAGGGTTCTTTGCTTTATCTGAAGACCTTCGGATTTGTCCTCTGGGAGTTTATCATATTTCAAATATATTATGAATGGTTGCCTCCAATCTTCTTCTAGCATTTCGAGGGTGAAGACTTCCGCTTTGCCCCCAGCACTTTCCTCTTCGACATCATCAAGGATCGTACTTATGGGCCTTCTATTTCTTATGGTAATATAGATTTCTTCATAGTTCAATTCGCCAAATTCTTTGCTACTTTTGCCAAAGAATCACTTCTCCATTTTCCTCACCTTAAAACCCTCCTAAAATGTACTTAGGGATTTTCTAACATCGCATCTTTGACCTTCTTGTAATATTTAAGAAGTTCAGGTTTATATATTTTGTAGTCTCCTTTAACTTGCTTGACAATGAGTTGTGAGTCTCCAAATTTATGAATATGCTGGATCCCCATTTTGATTGCCAATTCCAAACCAGCTATGAGAGCTTCATATTCTGCCTCATTATTTGTGCATAGCTCTGTAAGGGAGAGTGCAAATCTGAGAATTCCCCCTTTTGGCGTCACGAACACAAGTCCTATCCCAGCTTTGATTTGTGGAATCGTGGACATGAGTGCTGGCTTTATAGATGACACTCCATCAAAGTATAGTTGCTACCTTGCTTCTTTCACTGTTAACGTCTCTTCATCAGGGAGATCATAATTAAGTGGTGAATCATCAGGGAGAGGATATGCCGCTAGAAAGTCTTCCAACGCCTGCCCTTTAATAGCCTTCTGTGGAGTATATGTTATATCAAACTCCATCAGAATCAGCACCCACTTTGCAAGTCTTCCCATAAGCAATGGCCTCGTCATGAGATACTTTAGTGGATCAATCTTTGATATGAGGATGACTTTATGTGCCAGCAAGTAGTGTCTTAGCTTCTTGACTACAAACACTAAGGGTAGATAGTGTTTTTCAATTGGTGTATATTTACTCTCAGCGCCTATCAACATCCTGCTGAGGTAATAAAATATGTTTTCTTTGCCTTCTTCATTGTTTTGGGCCAACATAGCTCCTAATGACCCTTCCAATACAGCAGTATATAGAATTAGTGGCTTTCCGTGGATCGGCGGTGCCAGTACTGGTGGATTCAGCAAGTACTGTTTGATTTCTTTGAAAGCTTTTGATATTCATCATCCGATTTGAACGACGTGTTCTTCTTGACCAACTTGGAGAAGGGTTTGCATCTTCCGAACAGGCTGGAGATGAATCTTCTGATATACCCTTGAAAAGACCAAGTCGCTTCAAAGGTTCGAGGAGGTAGCACTTCCAAAATTGCTTTTATCTTGGAGGGGTCTATCTCTATTCCCCGATGTCTTACTATGAAGCCCAAAAACTTCCATGAAAGGACTCCAAAAGCATATTTCATGAGTTCATTTTTAGCTTGTATTCTCCTCGAGTATGCATTTAAAACCGGCCCCTCGCATCATCAAGATGTTTGTCTTTGGAATTTGTCTTGACCACAAGATCGCTCCACATAGCATTTGATGACTTTGTGAATTAGATCATCAAATATTCTAGTCTTGGCTCATTGATATGTTGCTCCCGTGATTCTTCGTACTCAAATGACATTACTCGGTAACAGTATATGCCCATGGGTGTCCGGATGGCTGTATGTTTTTCATCATCTGGATGCATTTTGATTTGGTTATATATAGAGTATCCATCTATAAAGGAGAACATCTCGTACCCTGAGGTGTTATCGATCATGATCTTCATAACGGGTAAGGGAAAGTCATCTTTGGGTCATGCCTTGTTCAAGTCTCTAAAATCTATGTATATCCGTATCTGCCAATTCTTTTTCTTTCTAGGCACTATATTGGCTACCCTATCAGGGTATTTCTCTTCCCTGATGAAATTTGCCTTAATCAGCTTCTTTGTTTCTTCTATCACCCTTTCTTCTAGGTCAAACTTCATCTTTCTTGGTGCTTGCTTGATTGGAGTGACATTAGGGTTAATAGCTAATATGTGAATAGCTACCTCATTATCCAGCCCTGGCATTTCATTATAATTCCAGGCAAAGCAGTCGATTTGCTCCTTCAAAAGGGCCTTAAATGATGCTTTTTCTACTTCTGACAACTATGGGCTTAGGAAGGTCGGCCTCGGGTCCTCATTGCTTCCCAAATTGACTTCAACCAATTCATCAATTGTCGCTTGCCCCCCATCTTCTAGTTCAAGTGGCGCACTTTTTATTTAATTTCTTCTTCTTCCTCCTGGGATGTTGTCATGTAGCATGAATGCCTTGAAGATTCGAAGTAGCCTATCCCGCTCTTATCCGTATGTGCAGGGTTCCACAATCGGCCAAAGCTCTGATATAATTTCCTCGACAGTTTGATCTTGCCCCCATATCTCTCAACCAACTACCGCCTTGAGCTTGCTCGATAATAGCTAGGGAAGTTTATGAGTTGAATTTCATAATCTTATAATTCTTCAATATTTATGATATCATCATTCGAAATATTATTGCTTTTAGCTTTATAGAAGAGGATGCCTGTCTCCTTTTCATGACGAGTTGGGACATAGAATGTCTTCAAATGCTTCACGGTGCTAACATTCAAATCATCCAAGGATTTGTAGAGCCTGTCAGGAATCCTTGTAATATACAATGTTCTTTGTTGAGTAGATCTTTCAGCTGGACCCTTGCATCGGTGTGTATCTTCATCACTTTTGTCTGCTAAGGACACAATGTCACTACCAAAGTGAGGTAATATTGAAGCTTTCTCTTTGGGCATAAGAGTAGACTTGGGTGTCTTCACCAGAGACTCTACTTTTAGACTTGGCGGCTTGCCCCCTTTGGATGGACTAAGGTAATATCTTGCATCTTCATAGTGTATTTCATGGATGCCAAAGGGTTGAATTTCTCATTCAATTCTGAATTCTTTCCTATCCACCATATACTTCACACATTGATGAAGGGTTGAAGGAACCATTTGGTTTTCATGGATCTATAGTCTCCCCAATAGGGCTTTGTATGAGGTGTCGGCATAAATCACATGGAACTTCACATCAGATGTCATCATTCAAAATTTAATTGGGAGAGTGATGGACCCCAATGCCTTTTGGCTATGCTGATTGAAACCTTGAATGATAATCTTCCGTAGATAAGTGGTATATTTCAAGAGCCAATGCTCAAGAGTGTTGAGGGTCATTAGGTTAACAGAGGACCGTGGGTCAATCATGACTCTATTGATCTTTATCCATCACAAACACCGCCATATATAATGGTCCTGCTGTGTTCTGTAGTTCCAAGCAGCAATTCATCTGTGAAGGACACTGAAGGTGTATGGGATGCATAAAGGGCCTCTTTCATGTTGACTTCAGCAAAGTAGGCCTGATACTCCTCAGGATTTTGTAGGGCATGTATTAGAGATTCCCTAACTTCAGCTGACATCATCAGTGCATCGTATATACTGAGAAGTGTGCCAAAATATTAAATTCGGCTTCTTTGAAGGTTTCTTTGGTGAAATATTTCCTTCTTCAATCATGTTTCCTTTGTTTTTGTCATTGGAGCTGGCTGCCTGTCTTGGCTGAAGTATTTTTCTAACTCTAAGCTGCATTTGATGTATATGATATGGTATTTCATCTCATTCATCATCTTCTTCATCTGAGAAGTTCAATTCATCCTCAGAATCTTCTTGGCAAATTATGGCATAACAAACACCTTTCTCTTCAAAGAAGTCGTCTGTTAGCATCAAATTTCTCATGGAAACTTGTTTTTGTATTCACTTTTGGAAATTTTGGCATTCTTCTATAGTATGCCCCACAAGTCGGTGATACGTGGAATAATTCGGGTGACTGTCAAGATACATTAAGCATGGTCTCTTGGGTTTAAGTAGCTCCAACCTTATTTCCATGGCTTGATCAAAAAGTTCCTTCCTCTTGTCCTTCTTAATCTTGATATTTTGGAGAAATGACTTCCATGTATCGTTCGTTGCTTTTGTTGGAGGCGAAGACTCCACGACCTCTGAAACAAAATTTTTCCATGATGCTTCTGGAGGATATGTCCTGCACTGGCCCCACTCAAAGATCTTCAATATGCAGCTTGTAGTAGCATGTTTCCTAATTCTCTATCACTCAATAAAAGTGTGGATTTTTTCAAACAGTATAACCTTCTTCAAGACCTTATATTTTGGGGCCTTGGGGGTATAATATGGTTTCTTTGGCTCTTTCCGGGTTGGTGTGGCTCCAAGAGTTTCATGCTCACCTTCTTCACTTTTTTCCCCAATGCCATCTTCTTCTTCCGCTTCTTGCCGATATAGGTCTACCGTGATTTATCATAATGACTTCTTCTCGCCAAAAAGCTATCATCATCATCATCATCATCATCATCATCATCATCATCTGGGCTATAGAAAGGGTATTCTCCTCTAGTAATAACCCTGCAAGTTTCCACTTGCATACTTTCATCATCTTCATTAGCTAATTTCCCAAGTAATTCTTCAACCTCTTCAGGAAAATAGTCTTTAAGAGTGATTAGGACTCTTTCTTTCTGCTCATATTCGTCGAGGGACTCGATATACTCTTCTATGATAGACTTCTTGCGCTTTGATTGTTCGCGCTTCTTGTTCTTCTTCTTGTTGTTCTTCTTTGTTTGTTTTATTGGGAGCCCTTTAGAGGGTTCTTGGGAACATCTCCACGTGATCCCGAGGAGCTCAACCAACTTTTTTAGCATCTTCTTTGACTTTTTGGATATAAACACCTCCCACAACGCTTTTGGAACAGCGGGAGATTTATTATCTTTGTCTGACGGGAGTGTTACTTTGTTGCCCACTACTGTAACTTCCCCTTGGGATGATTCCCTATGGTCTTGGGTGGTCACATTGAGAGTATGCTCAGCCGGTTGTTCCAACAAAACATTCTTTAAGAGAGTAATCTTGCCCTCTTGATATTGTTGCTCAACCCAATCCTTGAAAACATAACAGTCTTCGATTCTATACCCCAATACTCTGTGGTATGGGCAGTAACTAGGATTATCTTTCTTGTTCTGCTCTTTTGGCCTCTTGCATTCAGGGAGTTACAGACCTTCTTTCACAACATCTTTAAAGATCTTCAATACCTTATCTTTTATGAAAAAATATTTCTTATTCATCCCTTCTTTTAAAGAAGGAAGAGGCTTTGACTTGTTACCAGCAACACCTAAGGTGGGTGGCTTGACTTGTTCTGGCTTATGAGACTCTGCAACTTCTTTTCCTTTACCAAGATTGAATCTATCATTTCTTAGAGTTTGAAAATTGGAGAACATCTTAGGGCTTGTCCTTTCCAATTTCTTTACTTGTGAAATCAACTCCTCGAATATAGTGATTCCTGCATGTACTCCAAAGAGCTGCCATCCAAATATTGATATTCCTAAGCAATAAACTCCATCACCGTGGGTTGGATCAAGGGGTTGTTCACATTTGATGCCTCGTGTTTCTCCATCTCTCATAATATAGTCCACCACTTGTTCACCCTTATTTTGACGAAAGTGGTCATGTAGGTCGGCGATTGTGATTTTGTCACTTACGCCCCAAAACCATACTCTAAATGCATCCTTTAGTCAAGCTGCCGTGTTTGTATTGACTTAGGTTGCAAGCTTGCATACCACTCAAATGCCACCCCCGTGAGACATGCGTAAAACTTCCCGAGAAGGAGTGAAAGCTTTGTACCTCTGGTTCCCACAAAGCGTTGTCACAAAGTGAGCTAAATGTTGGTCAAGGTTGCTAATCCCACTAAACTGCTTAAATTTAGGTACATTATACCCTTTGAGATAGGGAACCAGGTCATGATAGTTGGGATAAGGTTTATCTTCCTCGACCCTTACCTCTTATAGGAGCATATGAGGTTCCCCCTTGCTCTCCTAGCCTAGGGATTTCTCTTATAGGAGCATATGAAGTTCCCTCTTGCTCTCCTGGCCTAGGAACTTCTCTTGGTTGTGGAGAAGTTCTCCCTTGCTCTACTGGCCTAGGGTTTTCTCTTGGTTGTGGAATTGGACTTCTTGACCTTTGTGGTTTTTGACTTTCCATTAAGGTAGCTATTTGTCTCTACATCTTCAGCATTGACTCCATTAACATCATCATGTTTTCATTAAGCATTGATATTCAGCTTCCCGATTTTCCATTTGCCGGAGTCTCTCCATTTGCTTGACTCTCCTTCTAACATTATCTCCATTATAAACAAAGGCAGGTTCATTCTCAATATCTTTATTTGGAGCGTCTGCTTCCTTGTAATTTGCTGGCATGCGAAATACTGGAAGGCTCCCCGTTCTCTGATCCTCATGTGGCATCTGGTTTAAACCATCATCCCCAACCCCACTTTGAGAGTCTGCCGCCCTTCTACGAGACCATATGAATACCTCTGGTTATTATAGTTCGGGTACCGGATCTCCTCGAGCTTCAGTGACCATCCGGACAGTGTGTACTTCTACATCCGGACAGTGTGTACTTCTACATCCACATCAGACATTTCTTTATCTTTCATTTCTCTCCTCCACTAAAACTTTGAGCAGGAGGTCTTAGCTTGACTTTGTGCAGAAGCTATTCGATCAAACACCGTCTTCCGTGCATTTGATACTAACTGCTTCTTCTTTTGGTAGAACTCTCTTGGCGTTATCTTTTCTGACTGTAGCTTCTTTGATGTTGTGTAAGTCTTCTAGAGATTTTTGCTGAAAGAGTCTTTATGGAAGGACTTTGGGGGTCTATTACCTTTGTTTTTGTTTGGCTAAGGTCGCAGCTCTGTAGTGGTTGAATTTTTCTTCACCAGTTTAAGTGGTTCAAATGAGTTATTGAAGGAACCCATTTGTTTGTGTTTGTGCTCTTGGAAAGACACAAAATCCAACATCTACTTTGGAATTTTAACCATCCTTGGTGTGAGCCTTGAGAACACACTTTTCATAAGCGTGTCTTCTTCAGATTGGAATATCCCACTCTCTCGCCCCTTTGTGGAAACAGTGAAGGTGGGTTCATCATCCTCATCATTCATAGAGACTACCCTTTTAAGGTAGAATTGCCTTTTGAAAGCAGATATTCTTGGTGGTTCTTTATCAGCAATGTCATCATCGGTCTTAGGGACGATCACACTCGGGCGGCGACCTCTGGATGGAAGGCACAAGACCGTCAGGTTCTCCTCTGAGGATGAAGGCCTCCTCACGAACTGCATAGACTCAGAAATTGTGCCAAACCTCAATTCAGCTCCAAAGCTGCCCGGGGTTGAAGGTGCAATTGGGTACCGGACCTCAATTCCTTCTCTAAGGAAGATCGTGGAGCTTAGGGCTTCTAGGTGCAGTTGAGCTTTTAAATACCATTTCGTCTACAATAAGAAAATAATGTTAGTTTTCTTTCACAAGATATAGGAACAATGCCTCTACTTGTACTTTTGCCATAAAGATAGGAGGTGGAAGGAGTCCCTACCGGGCAAGTTCGTAATTTGTGGAATCGAAAATACCCGCATCGCATCGTGGTTCAGAAGAGACACCAAGCGTATACATCAATCACAAAATGACGCTTAATTTAATTTATTTCGTGTATTGTGGCTTTATCCATTCCTAATAGAGGCAAGGCTCTATTATTAATTATCCTGCATGTAGTCTTGGAAACCTCGATTAAAGGCAAAAAGTACAAAAAAAAGGCAAGAAAATCAATATAATTTGACAATTTATTCAATTTGCAAATTATGACTTTATTACATATATCATATATATGTATATATATTATTGGTTATATATATATATATATATATATATATATATATATATATATATATATATATGACGCCGCTCGTATGCCCCTTCACCGCTTTCAATTTTATGCCGCTATATCGCCGCCTTCAAGATAATGCGGCTTCGTTGTTGCCATGATATTTATATTACCTTAAAATTTGTATTTTTAGCCACCTCAATGTGTGTGTGTTCATCGCCGCTTTGAAATTTGCATTACTTTTTAGGGCTTGCATTTGACCATTACTATATCGATCTCTCATCATCGCTTCTAGATGCGTGCACATGTACACTTGATTGCATAAAATGCCCATTTTAGTGATCATTCATAAAATACCCATTTGACTTTCAATATTTAGATTTTTTTAATTTTACTAGATGTGGCCCATTTATCACTCGTTCTAGGATGAAGACTTGCATGTTCTGGATCCAATGTGGGCTTTTATGAGCAACCATCATTTTTTTTTTATAATTTTGACTAGCCAATGAAGATCCTCCACAACTTTAGAGATTGTTAACCATTTCTCACCAATCACCATCTCAATGACTTCCATGCCTCCGTTCTTAACATAATAGTCAAATCACCATCAAATAGGCATTTTCATAGGGCCAATTTCTCTCATAAGAAGAGTTTTGTGCATGTTCAACAACAATATATATTATTATTGCCCAATTAACAACGTCATTAATACCCATTTTAATGTTTAAACAAGTCCTCCTTTTCATATAAAATGGGCCAAACTCCTTTTTTTTATTTTTATTATTTTTATTTTACCAACACCTTGTCTTCTCAAATGGCCTTTCTTTTTATTATTGAGGTAGTCCTTTGGCCATGTTCTTCCTATATTGCTAAGCTGCACATTGCCTTTAATTTAGCACTTTTGACTTGGGTCAACAATGATGGCACTGGTAGTCAAATTTTCCCTTCTTTCCTTTTTTTCTCTTTTATTTAATTTAATTTTTTTTTTTGCAGGAGCAGTCATTTCATTCCCATTGATATAGTTGTGAGAGAGAGCAACCATTACCCTTTCTTTTAAAACATGACTATGATTGACCAATAGATTTAGAGATTATTTATCATTTCTCACCATGCCTCGCTTTGCATTTTATGTTATATTTCACATGCATTCCCACAATACTTTCTCATTGCCCAAAGCTTTAGCTTTAGAGGATTACAATTACAAGCTCTAATATGGAAGCATAGCTCATCATGAGTACTAGATACAACAATAGCTTTTCATGAGTACTAGATACAACAACAGCTTAAATTCCTTATGGGCGACCATGACATCAACAACAGTAGCTTGTCTTTGTCAATGGCAACTCCTTGAATTCATTCAGGCATTCACTCAAACACCTTAAAGCTAATCAACAAGTTTGCTACAAATTGCTGTTTTATTCATAACCACAATAGCTGTCTTTGAGATGTTGATGATGTGGCTTTAGTTGTTGTTTAGAGCTAGTTGTAGCTTCATCACCTTTTGGTATCTTCTCAAAAATTGAGCTTGACTCCCTCGTGTATTTATGTATATAGATCCTTCAAATCCATCCTCATTTAACTTTGACATTTATCCTTTTATATGATTTCTCACTTGCAAGCTTAAGCCAATAATTCATACTCACTTTTTGGGAAATCATAGAATACTCTTACGATCGCTGTTTATACATAAGCTTATCAACATCTCATTTGTTCCCAAGGATAGACTCCATCAAGCATTGCATTAAAAAGTTCTCTCAAGCATTTCATCTAACACTTTAGGGCATTCCATACAATCAACACTTAACATGACATTATAGTGCACTCTTTTACAAAACTTACAATAAAACTCATATCTAATTCCATGGCTTATGCAAAGACCTTTCATTAACCCATAACTTATGAATCCTAACAACAATCTTCTTCTTCTCGCCCTTATTCCTTGAAGGGGAACACCACTCTTGGTTTGCTTGGGGATGACTGTTTGATCAGCTTTCTTTGGTGGATCCCTTTGCAAAGCATTATTAACCTTGGGGATCATTGTCATCAGGGCTTAAAAAGGAGAAATGTAATTAATCCTTGATTTGTCACTAGGCTATCTTCAGAGAAAACTTTCCTTCTGATGAGGCTTGTCAAGACTACGCTGTTTCTGAGAGGAGGGTCAAGAATGAAACATAGAGCTTCTACATCCAAAGAAATTTGGCAAGTAGGCCTCTCTTTTCTTTCTCTTAGAAATTTTGCAGCTAAAGATCACCTCTTTCTTCTAAGGATCCTTCATTGCAAAAGAAGAGCAATCCTTCGATCTTGAGGGTTCTCGAACTTCAAACTCAAGTGCATCCAAAGCTTGGACTTTGTATAATATATATATTTATAGGATATCTTCCTTAATTTGGTAGTAATTGGAAATGGAGACTTTTACCGATCTTAACGCGGGCTAGAGGGGTCGCCCTTCCTCTTTTTTCCTCCTTTCAAAAAAATATATATTTATAATATAGGTATCCAAATGCTTCTTCTCCGGCTAATGCTGACAATGGGTTCGACTTGGTGTGCAGTGTAGCAGAGGCCTTCTCCAAGAGGCTCCTAAAGCAATCCTTTTCCTACGACAGAGGGATATGGGATGAAGGGTATCACATATATTATTTATATTACTTATATAAATATAAGGATCCCTCGCTGGGTGTCATTGTAGAAGGACCTCTCGTGGTTTGGTAGCACATAAAACATGAAGAGTTGTGGCTGTAGTAAGGGATGCAAGATGTAATTCTCCTTCTTCTTGAGCATATATATTATATTTATAATATGATATAAATGTTGATCTCTTCCAATAGCAACATCAGAAGCTGAGGCTTGACCGAAACTCAGTGGCGCAGGAATGCGGAGAGGGTGGTGACCGGCCGAACTCCCGTCTTCATATATAATATAATTCTATACAATATCTCCTCCTGGCGCGGCGTGTGATCGGGACATAGTTAGCCTGCAAACGTGGCTTCTTTTTCTCATGCGCGGGCGCACTTTTCCTTTCTCTGGTGGTTTGACGGCTGACCGCCGTGGGCTGTAGGGTTTCGGCCTCTCACGTATTATCTTGTCAATATTGGCAAGCTCGAGAGGCGCAGGGCTTGGCCTTCTTCCTCCTCCGGAGACATAGCGTAGGCATTGTTCGCAAATGAAGTCTCTATATATATATATATATAGTATTATTACTCTTCCAATGAACTCAGGCTCTAAGTCAGCAACTCAAATACATAAAGGGACATGGACTCCATGCCTCTACAGCCGCTTAAAGCACAGCGTGAGAGGGCGCAACTTCCTTCTTTATAACATACCATCTATATTATATAATAATAATTTATTATATGTAATATATAATAGGAGATGATGGCTGGAATACCTTCTTCCTCTTTCTCTTTTTGTCAAATTATCTGTTGTCTAATTCTTTGAAAATCTCTCTTCTTTTTTTTTACACAAAGCCTCTCCTTTTTTAAAGCCTTTTCATCTTTATCCTAAAAGGAGAATTCTTCTCCGTCAAATCTGAAACCCCTAACTATTTTGTAGATTAGGTCAAGCGGGGATAAGAACAAGTCCCAAATTTGAATATATATATATATATATATATATATATATATATATATATATATATATATTTTATTATTATTTTTATATATCTTTTTATTTGCCTTAGGATTTGCATTTTTCCTCAAATCAATTCAAGATCTGTTCTCGGGTGATATTGCTTCGAGATTTATTCTCGGATGATTTTTTGAAAATTGGGATTGCCTCAGATGTGCTTCTCGGCCATGTTGAGATTTGAGATTGCCCTCAAGATATATATGCGTTTCCTCGCTATCTCAAATTCGTGGCCTTGGGCTTGCCTCTGGATTTGTGCTTTGGCCCAAGATAATGCACTCAATTAATTTATCAATTTATCTCATAAAGAATCCCAAATCAATTAAGATTAGGATGTATTTAAATTTTGATTGTTTATTATAAATATCCTAAATATATCAAGATTAGGATATATTTGAATTCTATTTAAATTGGGATTTAAATCTCTATTGGGATTAGGACATGTATTTTTCATATATAAACAAGTAAGAGTCTAACTCAACAAATAAAAGGTCCTAATAAAGACCCAAACTGGCCATCCAATCCATACATAGTCATTCGACGGTGGAGATCAGCCCTCCGTAAAGCCCCAAAAAGTTCTAACAAATCGGTACCTAATTACCTCCAAACCTTGGTGCCCAACTATATATGGGTCGGAATATTATCCGAAATGGCCCCCTATTGGCGCCGAAAGTGGATCCTCTAATCAGCCAGCCTACTATAAAAGGAGGACATCTCACCTACAAACAAGGAGATCTTAAACCGAAAGTACTTGGTACGCTACTCCTATTACACTAAGAGTGATCTCTTACTAAGCAATTCTCTCTCACCTGGAACTCTCTTCACTCTCTCCACCCTCCTCCTAGCTCTCCTCTTCTCTGGTGCCTCTCTAACTTAAGCGTCGGAAGCTACCCCGAGGAACGAGTGCCCGACCCTCCTCTCTCTATAGATCATCCTTCAAGCGAGATGTGACAATTGAAGGTCTAGTCCCCAAAGCACCAAATGATCCAGCAAGCGAGGAACCTATTCAAAGATTCTTCCGTACAACTGATCTCCCTCAAAATTTTTGAAGTTTCTCTTTCTCCACTGGTCTCTCATAAGTTGATCTCGATCTGCTCTAATTCTAACGAAGAGCAAATCTCGACATTAATAGTTTGGATTTGTTTGTAGGGTGGATTTTTCAAAAAGCTATGAAACTCTTAGGAATGACAAGATGCAAAAAGAATTAGAAGGACGATGACACTACTGGGCGCATCGCCGTCCAAGAAGTTGAGGGTGTTCACCAGAGCCAACCTACGATGGGGATTGTACGCTATGTCATCGCAGGAGGATCGTCCACTAGAGATGATAGCAACTTGGCACAAAAGAATCATACTCCTGTATAATGAAACGAGAGGGACCCTGCAAGGAAGAAATAGTGCGCTAAGCCACCTATTCCCTTTGTCAAACAAATGACCTCAAGGGCATCCTTTATCCTTATGATGCATGCATTACGGTTATTGCGACGATCACAACTACAAAGTTAGAAGAGTTCTCATTGATAATGGAAGCTCACCAACGCCATATTCCGGGATGCATACTATCGGTAAAGATGGGTCTCAAACCCGAAGCTTGTTTAAACCGAGAGGTCACCCTCTATTTGGCTTCACCGTGGCTAGTACTACTAAATCCCCCAATCAAGTAGAAGTTTTCCTGCAATCCACTATAATAGTAAGTTTCCTAGTCATCGTGAGCTCCATCCAGCTTATATCATATCATTTAGGTAAGTCGAGCTTGAATGCCTTGAGAGTGGCTATCTCCAACCTCGCCACTTAATGAAATTCCCAATTGAGTATGGTTGCGAGAAAAGTTAGGGGCAATCATTCCAGCATGTACCCAATATTATATGGCTATGTTGATGGAAGTGATATAGACATCTTTGATTATTGAGCCTCGATAAGCCGAGGATGGGCATTTAAGAAGAGAGACCCCTTTATAAGACTCGGGTCAGTGATACCATTGGTAGAGGGACTAACCCGACTAGATAGTTCAAATATGAGTAGAGCTGTGGCCAACATAGGGAAGAAATGCTCATATTCCGCAACACAATGAAGATGTCTTTGCTTGGACACCAAGACCTACCGGGTGGATAGAAGGGTCATGGAACATCATCTAAATGTATAATCATCTTTAAAGCTAGTTATTCAAAGACGACAACACTTCACCCCTAATCTGTAGAAGGCTATTGAAGAATAGATCAATACGTTGCCCAAGGCAAGCTTCATCCAAGAAGTCCAATATCCGTAATGGCTCGCCAACATACGGTTTTAATAAAAAAAAAAGCTATCGGAAAATGGTGCATGTACATTTACTTCACGGATCTAATAAGATTTCTGATCATTATTTCGGCAAAGAGGTGCTTTGTAAGGTGTTGCCTCGGGAAACAGAGAAGTCAAGTTACATCCGTGGGTTTGGCCCCAAAGTGAGATCACATGAGGCCTATGAACCAAGTCGACAAAGGGGTCCACCTACATGATCGATGGGGACTTGCGGAAGGAGGAAGTCCCCCTGGTGGGCCTGAGCCTTATTCCTTGATCGAGATGACTCCTTGGTGCTATTTTCCTCCCGAGAAGAAATGGAAAGAGAAGATGCGTGCTTTTCATCAAGGTCCGCACTACACGACAAGGCCCATGGGAGTCTCTCGCAAGCACAATAACAATAAGTTAGATGCAACCTAACTCCTCAACCACAAAGCTCCCAAAAGGACACCCTACCTGCTATGAAAAGCTCTATGGCTCTTGAGGTTTTCTCTTGTTCCTACACCGTAAGAGAAAACCAAAGAGACAGCTACCGTGAGGCGCTTAGTTGCTTCCTCTTCGCACGCAGTTTTATAAGAACTGCCTATAATGGGGACGCCTCTACGAGGTTGAGATCGACCACCAAGACTCACATGACACACAAAAAGAACCTGAGTTTTCTTTCATGGATGGTGGAATGAGTGTCGCCTAGGAACGACTTATTACTCTAGGAAGAAAAAAATAAAACCAATTGGTTTTCGGGTGCATTTTTAGAAAAAAAAAAAAGGACGGAACCAACAAAGATTGGGCTTATAGCTAAGTTCTGGAAGATGATAATTATCCCATATAGAATCCTCCATGAGTTTGGGAGCAATCAAGCGTACCCGCATATTATGGAAATCAAGGATCCGCAAAAGAAGGGGGGTTAAAAAGGAAGTCGGAGACCGACCCTTAATAATTCTAAGTAAATGACCAATTCTTCATCTTAATGGGCATTGACTCATTCAATGGAAGTCGAGCATCTATAATAATGAGGGAGGATGGTGAAGAGCTCACGCGCCTGTTCTATTTTAAGGTAGCTAATGGAACTACTAATAGACGTTGCCCCATGACTCTCTAATACAAAGGGGTCTGAGACAAATTATGCTGAGCTGTTAGATTGTACGACGATGGTATTGAAATACCATGAGTTGACAGATCAATGCGAAGGTAGAAAGTGATATTATTGTGATTGGGTACAATTTTTTGGGTGTTTCTTTTTTGGCCATAATTTTGGCTATGAGTGCCGACCGTGCATATGACCCCAATCTCGTAAAACTCTTTCGGGTACACACCTTGGTCACCCAACTATGCTCGCCGCAAGGCCACTTTGGCCTCAAATTCCACCGCTTTTCCCTCAGATCACCGCTTAAGATAATTTTTGCTATTTTTGGTAATAAAACCATCTATCAAATTAGAAGTGATTTGAAATACGATTTGGTCCAAAGATTTTTGGTTTGTTACTTATCTTATTTAGAATTTCAATTTGGCATGATTTTTAAGGATTTCTATTGTGAAATCTTAGAATTTCTTTTTATTTGAAAAACATAAATTAGTTGAAAAAGGGAGGTTTAATAAGACAAAAAGCCCTAATTGATTTAATGGTGGCTACTGTAGTAATTTGATAATTAAGAATTGAAGGGAAAACCTAAAGAGGAATGAATAAAAATTCATGGAATGGCTAACCTTAATTGATTGGTAATAGATTTAAGCAATTAAAAGGAAAGATTAATGATTGATTGATTGAAAGGAGGAGGGAAAATTGATTAAATTCCCAATTAGAATAATTAAATGAGTAGGGACCTATTTATAATTTAGAGAAGTATGAGGACTTGTCGTGAATTGTGTCTCTCTCAAGGGGGAGTACCTGCATGTAAGCGTGCAAAAGTCCAAGGACTAATTAGCAATTTTCCACAAAGCCATGCAGAGGGAAAACATGGACGGTGGAGATTAAATCATCAAGAAGAATATTTTATGTTCGAGGCAAACGGTTGGATCTCAGCCACTCATCTAGACCAAAGGGCCAAACTTTATCTTAACCACTCATCTAAAACTTTGTTTTAAGTTCTAGGCAAGGAAAGATATCTTGGTCGTCCATCACCACATTATTTTAGACGTCCATCTAATCAGTTGAGGGATCCGAGGATTTAAGAAATAATCTCCACCGTTTAATCCCGTACCCAATGTCTCCACCGTCCGATGGATATAAGAAATCGATCTCGAGGCAACCGTCTTCCTCCTTCATCGTTTCCGAGCGTGCTGCCGCGAGAGGAAAAACCCTAGCTTTCTCCGTTTATGGAAAAAACCTGTTTTGGATGGTTGGGGGATGATTTTGCATGCGAATCCCAATCAAGGGGATCGCCACATCCGTTATTAGCACCCTCGGCCCTCTATAAAAGGCCACGAAGAGGAGTTTGGAGAGAGCACACCTCTCCTCTTCTCCACCTTCTCCCTTTTGGTGACTAATCGCCAACCGAACGGTAGTCGAGGAACGGAGCCGCACTGGAGATCGCGAAGAAGCCGCGGGAGTCCAAGTGGAGGAGCGCATCGCGAGGAGCCGGGACCGACCGCACACCTTGCTACAAGGTCGAGTGCACCGCTACCACCGACGTAGGTAAGCCGTGGTTCTTCCCCTCGCTTCCGGCTTACCTGCATGCAGCGATGATGGAACGAGCAGAGAGAGAGGAAGGGGGGGTATTTTCCGCCGAGGGCGCGCAGCGGACCGGAAGGTGAACTTCGGGCGACTGGCTCCACGCGGCTTCTCGACCGCCAACCACCGCCGACCGGTGAGGACGCCGTGGCGTGAGCCAACTCCGCCACTGCGGTGCCACCGAGGATCGCCGTGGAGGGTCGGGAGCACCAAGCCTCACCGAAATGCCTATCATCGAGGAAGGAGAAAAAGGGTTAGGAATAGTTAAATCGCTTAAGATTAGTTAAAAATTAACTAACCAATTAAATAGGTTAGGATTAGTTGTTTAATTAATTGATTAGACCTAATCTTAATTAAAATTGGTGAATTGGTTTAAACTTGGGCTGACCTATGATTGCTAGGCCCTATTAAGGATTTAATTGATTTGTTAAATGGGTTTGAACTATGATGATAGTTAGTTCTAATCAATTAGAAATGACTTAATCGAGTTAGTCAATAAATCATGTGGGTTGGTCTTAACTAAGTTGGAGATGGGTTGAACCGGTTTTAATTGATCCAATCAAATATAAGAGACTCAATTAAGTGTAGCAATTGAATCAAGTTTATTCCATTAATCAGCCAATGGATTAAAGGAAACTAACCGATTTGGTTGGATCAAATCTATGGTTGGGTTCACCAAGTGGAATTGACTCAAGTTTAACCAAGTTAAAAAGAAATAAAGAAATAAAATAAATAAAAAGGAGAAAGGGGCGTAAGAGAGGGGTTGGAACCCCGAGACCTCCTCACATGGGCTTCAAGTGGACCAAATTCACCAGTGGACATCTTCTACTTGTGATAGAACCACCAAGTCAGTTAGATAAAGCTATAAAAGGAAAAGTAAAAGTGAATAAAAGAAAGCTAGAGAATTGAACCCGAGACCTCTCCAAAGAGATTAGTAGGCCTTAACCACTGTGCCACCATTTTCTATTTATGAAAATAAATAAATTTAGTCATTTAATGTGAAATGACATAGTAACACAAGGAAAGACCTACAAGTTGGACTTATGCCCATTTAGAGCATCTTGCAAGGTGGTTTAACTAGATAAATTTAAATATTACCAACACTCATATAGAATTTATTATCGTTTTACATAGAGTCGACAAGGGGATCTTTGCCGTGGTAATCCCTGGGATCACAGCCGGAGGTAAGTACACCGCCTCGCACTCCACTCTTCTGAGTATTTTTGACTTTGATATATCATATTCTTGATATTATTGCCTTTGAGTCTATACATGCTTCTTTATTTCATTTGGAATTCTTTTGAGCATGCTTGGATGTTTCGGATGTTGGTATCCTTTGTTTGTTGTTTGGTCTTCCGCCCGGATTCAGTGGAGCGTGGGGGCTCCATATGGGAAACGATCAGAGACGGGACACCCTGGCATTTCGGCTTGCCATGCTAGAGAGACGATACTCCTGCTGTCCGCCTGCCGCTGGGGATGATTCACGCCATGTCCATACGCATTTAGAGGTGATGCTACCGACATACGCACCCCGGAGGGACGCATCGACCGAGGGGCTGAGTTTGCGTGAAGTTTGGCTTCATGATATGCCGGCCGTGGGAGGTGTTTGCTACATGAGCTTCTATTGGAACTCTTAGTAGAGCTCGAGGGATTTTGTAGTTAAGGGTCGTGAACTTGCATGTTTTTGTGGTATACTCCTAGGGATTGCTAAGGGGCGTGGCCCTAAGATTTGACTTGATTATCATTTTTTTGATATTATGATTTTGTTCAACCTCCGCAGGGGTACTTATTGGCTTTCCATCCGGAAGCTTACGCACTTCGCTTCTCTCCGCTTTCGCATCCCGAGAAGCAGGATTCTAGCATATAGGAGCCGATTGAGGCTCCCGGGGTTGATAGCAGAGGTCCGAGGATCTCATTTATCTTATTTGTTTGAGTGCAGGCTTTTATTTGTAAGGGACCCTTTATAGGGCCTCGCTTATGTAGGGCATCCGGACCCACTTATTTGGTTTTGTTTCCACTGCGACTTTTAATTAAGTTATTTATTTTGATTATATGTTATTTGTCGTTACTTATCGAGGCCTTGTAGCCGAAAGTGAGATGCGCCTTACTTAGTTAAGGCCGCCGAGGTCCCGGAATCCGTGCCTGCTGGCGATTAAGGTGGTATCAAAGCCGTGTTCGTGATAATGTATACCCTAGTTACCCTAGTGACTTAGTTAAATAGTTAAATTGAGTGTTGGGTAGTTTATTTTAAGTAATTAATGGACTAACATTTCGCTTTATTGCGTATGTCTCGAAGTTATGTATCGAGGACGTGAGGTATTTCTAGAGGCATCTGCCTTTGGAGGAGGTGGAGTCGGTCCGCGAGAACACTCCATCACCGCGAAATGAGGACCTTGGGGTGTGCCTTGGCCGAGTTGAGATTGCCGATGTCGCCAACCGCCTTGTGAGGATACGATCGTGGGCGGAGGTTCCGTTCAACATCGACGGGAGAGCCAGAGGGTTCACCGTGTGTGAGCAATGCCTGTGATTATCGCAGAGCCTTAAGGCCTCATGTGGTCGAGAGGAGGCCCAAGAATGTGGACCGTTCCTTGACTAAGCCACAGCTCATGCAGCGAAAGCATGAACGGTTTCTACCACCGCATTTAATGATGAGCTATATGTCACCTACACTCTATTGACTCCACTCGATGGACCTTATGTTAGCAATACCCCTTATTTCCCCCGGGATAGGGAGGATTGAGTCTAGTTTGATTTGATGTTAGGGAATAAATTTTGTAGTCTTACAAACTATTCGAAAGCTGTATGAACAACTAGTATTTTTATGCAGCATGAAATAAATGGTGATTTTTTATTGATCATTAATGCTTGTCTGGGTATTGTTTTATTAAGCTAATTCTACTGGTTCACTGAAACTTCTAGGCTGAGTGGTCGAGGTGGTAGTGAACGCCTCGCGGCGCTGCCTCGCCGCCAGCTTCCCTAGCCTCGGGAGCATGAGAGGATTTACTCCCCACCACAGCTGTGGAAGCAGGAGGTTCCTCCACCGCTTAACCTGACGGATGGAGGTCGAAGCCGGAGCCGCTTACTCGCTTTGGGAACGCAGTGGCTACAGTGCTATGGGCCCGATTCCAAGGGGAGGTGCCCCTATCTCCATGATGGACCTCCTGCGAGGGAAATGACTCGGGTTACATCCAAGAACAGCAGGCAAATACAACATCGGGACATGCTACTCACCGCTTCCACCTACCTGGTACAGGCCGCTACCGATGTATGTGAGGCTTGTCGGGAGAGATTCGTGAGGCTATCTCCCTCGTCCGCTTGGATACAAGACATTCTCGCTTAACCCCGAGGCATGTGTAGAGCTTTGGATTAGAGAGAACCTCAAAAAAGAACTTTTGAGATATGTACCGCAATCGGTGACTCTCGAGAAGATCGCAATGTACCGCTGCACTCTGGATGCAGTGGTCAGTTCTCGGGAGTGATTGGTATCTCGTGGAGATACGCTTTGGAGGAAGTGGTTTGCCTTTCCAAGCCTTGGATGAATTTAAGAAAGCATTCTTTCTCACAAAATACTTCTCCAAAGCTAAGCAAAGCTCCTTCTTATGGCACAGTAGAATTCAAATGCATAGGCCCCAACCTTACAAAGCATGCCACTCAAGGACACTGTTAATGTACACCTCATCTGGAGGCAAAGGAGCTTCCGGGCCTGTGTGGGATCGCTGCATAAAGCATACAGCATTTTGAGCGCTATAAGGGCCCTCTACAGAAGTCAGAGGCCCGAGGCCTGCCACCGGGTGATGATGTTTTGTTTCCTGGCCGAAGGTCCGGATCATAAGTTAAGGCTGCAAAGGCTACCCTCAGCTGTAGGTGGACAGAGAGTTTAGTGGGAGGGAGTTCCAAGGTCCACAAAGAATCTTACCTCCAACCACCAAGCAAGCTTCCTGGCAAAGACGTATGTGCCGTGCTTCGCTTACATAGGGTGTGACAAAGGGAAGGTAAGGCAGCAGCCGATCGGGTCCGGGCCTTTCCACATCTCGATAACATACGACTCCAAGCAGGGAGGACTATGACATTACATGGGCAGCGCCTATCACTCTGACCACGTGAGGAGGATGTAGGCTCGGCTGCATGACGTGCGTAGAAAAGGTGTACAATTTCTCTAGCTCATTTTTACGACGCACATTATTTCGATCTTGGTGCTACGCATTCTTTTGTTTCTTCTACTATTTGCTCGGAGACATGCACCGCCAAGAGGTAGAGACTTTAACCTATGAAGGCTGAAAAAGTGTGTAGACACCCAAGTAGGAGGCGCCAAAGCCATGCAATGAACAAGATAGTCCCGACATACCACAAAGCGCTGTTGATCGGAGGGCTCCAGAGTTACCGGCCGACCATGTACGCGCAGGACATGGACCTCGAGGGATTATGATGTGATCCTCAGTGATGTGATTTCGGCTTCTCTTCCGCCTTCATGCGCGCGTGCGTGGATCGGGCCGTAGAGTAAGATAGAGTGCATTTTAGGATACCAAAGTGCCACGGTCTAGTTCACTTTTCGCGTGGAAGCTGCCAGCCAAGCTTGTTCGCTAGTTCTGAGATTCTCAACTCTCCGTGCCTCTGGAGGCTACTTTGACCGGAGGCGTAAAACATTGGATATTTCCGGCACGATCCATCTGTGAGGACCAAGCAGGAGTGGACCCATGATCACTGAGAGGTGCCAAGAGCGAATCGAAAGTACCGTGATGTGCGTTCCTGTGCATAATCTCTACTCATGGTCACCCCCGAGAGGGAGTTTTTGGAGTTCTCTCCATAGACTCCCAGTTCTTCCTCGGCACGGCCCCTGCCAGTTCTGGGCGAACCCTTACGTGACGGCGCCCCCGCTCGGAGTCGTAAGGTTCAACCGGGTTGCAGTTTCTGGAGTGAGTTGCTCGAGAAAGGTTTCACTGCATCGTAACCGGTATGTCACCCCTCGGGAGCAAATTCGCGGTTGTTCGTCATGAGAAGTTGATGATGTATCGATGAGGGTGCGATCGACATTAACAGAGCTAAACAAGGTAAATCTGCTAAGTACACTAAGTACTCCATTACCTAGGATTGGACAACCTTTTGAATCATTATGAGGAGCCCAGCTTGTTTTCTAAGATTGATTTGAGGTCCGGATATCATCAAGTGCGGATCGTGGAAGGTGTTGTGACATCCCTAAAAAGCCGCGATATTTCTAACCGTATGCATAATGGGCATTATGAATTCCCTCGCCATGCTTCGCTTTTGGCTTCCCCAATACCTGCAGAAGTTGTTCATGGATATTGATGAATTGGGTCTTCCGGCCAGCTCCTTAGGACCTGGGCTTGTGGTTGGGTTCTCTATCAATACTTGATGATATTCTTGATCTATTCTCCACAAATGCGGACAAAGTGCAATAACATAGAGCATCTAAGGATCATAATCGAGACTTTTGAGACAACATCCGCTTTATGCAAAGTTCTCCTATGTGTGAGTTCGGGCTGGACAATGTGGCCCTCCAAGGGCATGTTATCAATATCGCCGACGCCGGAGTATCCAAGGACCCCAAGAAAATTGATAATCGCTGCTATTAATTGGAGGAGCACTTCAAATCCAACCAGCTGTGGAAATAAGAAGTTTCTTGGGATTAGCCATGGCCATTATCAAGATTTGTTGAAGGCTTTTCCTGCTTGGCAACATCTTTGACCAGATTGTCCAAGAAGGATACCTCAAGTTTGCTTGGAGTGAATCCCTCCCTGTGAAGAAAAAAGTTTTATGGAGTTGGAAAAAGAGATTGGTAACAACACACAAAAGTTCTCCCCGTGCATTATCACAAGCAGAGTGGCTCAAGGGCAAATACATATGTTGCAGACAGCTACGATGCTTGCAAGATCGGGCTTAGGATGTGTTCGGATGGCCAAGAGGGCGAAGTTTATAGCTTATGCTTCTTGACAGCTTGAAGCCCTCCCATGAGGACAACTATCCCACACACCGACCGAACTTGCAGCCAATGACAGTTTCAGCATTAAAGATCATCGACGACATTTCCTCTAGTGGCCGTGTACCTAAATTGTGAGGATTTATCACCGACCTAATTGGCCAAGAGCTCTCAAGTATATTCTTTTCACGTAAGGGAAACTCGTAATATGTAGGGGCAACGGGCGATGGTTGGAGCCTACCTACCAAGGACTATGATCTCGAAAGCATACATTACCACCCGGCAAGGCTAACGGAAGTGGCCGCATGCATTGAGCCGAAGTCTAATTACGTGGTCAGCCGCTTTATTATCTTCACAAAGGCCCTTGGCTTGGAGTGGACAAGCATGCAGGAAAGATTGGAGTTGGAGGTGGTAATCTCGCAGTAGATGGATGTCAGCTTTGGCCAGCCTTTGCACATATTTGACCCTCGTTGGCTGGGGAGAATTTGAGGCGCCAGATGAAAGAGACCCGTGAACCTGAGGCGAGATCGTGGGTCGATGGATAAGGATACATAGACACAGCTTTGGATTCATGAGAGGATGGTACTCTTCGATTTGATGAGCTGATCCTCGTGGTTCCCAACGTTCCGTAGAGTTGTTAGAAGCTGAAATTCTCGAGGAGGCCTATATTGACTCGAGCTACGCTGATCCATCACGCAGCACCAAGATGTACGGTGAGGGATTGAAGGACCACTCATTGATAGAAGGGCATAAAACGGAGGTCACCGAGTTTGCGGCGCTAGTTGTAGGTCAACTCTTGGTAAGATGATAAAGGCTTTTAACATCGTGGGTTAGCAGGAAGCTTTAACCTTTGTCCTATTCTAAGCATGGAAATGGGAGCACATCAACATAGACTTTGAGACCAGATACTACGTAATGCACTAAGTATATGGGCACGTATAAAGGTATGGGCGAGGAAGCGACCGCCCTCGACAAAGTCGCCTCATTTCATACCCTCGGTGGATTGGGGCCACGCTTAGGAAATGTAGCTTAGCATGGTTGTACATCGACTAAAGATTGTTAGGTCAAGATGGGAGTACCAAAGGTAAGCCGACCAATTTACCCCGGATACACTAGATTTGTTTCCCGAGATACTCAGAGAGTCTCGCGATTAACAGTACCTTGGGCACTCGCCCTGCATTGAAAGTACAGCTTTTCACCCATAGACAGATGTTCAACGGAGAGAGGACCACTATACATGAGATCTTGAGGATATGTTGAGAGAGCTTGTGCCTTGGATTTCTCCGCTGATTCATGTGATAAACGTAGCTTGAGCTTGGCCAAGTTTGCTTAGAACAACAAATGTACCTATCGTGCAAGTATTCAGATGGCTCCATACGAGGCAACCTTATGGGAGAAAGTTCCAACACCTATATTGGGGAGGATGTGGAAGAAAAGGAAGCTAGAGGAGCCGACTTCTGCCATCGTTAAAGACAGAGGAGCAAGTCCGTATGATTAGGGAAAGGATCAAAGTTGCTCAGTAGTCGCTAAAAGAGCTGGTGTGCGTATCCAAGCCTGCTCGAGCTTGAGAGTTCCGTGGCCTGGTGCATGCGTTGTTCTTGAAGGTATCACCGATAAAAGCGTGGTTGTCGATTTGGGGAAGCCTGTGGAAGCTTGTCTACGGCTATATTGGACCCTTCGAGATCTCGGAGCAGAGATAAGAGCGTGGCTTCTGGTGGCTTTACCTTCGGACTTGGCGCAAGTTCACGATGTATTCCACATCACCATGTTGAAGAAATGTGTTCGAGATCTGTCTTAAGTGATTCCCCAGATTCCTATTGAGGTAAAGGAGGATATGTTATATGAGGAGCGCCCGGTAAAGATCTTGGATCACAAGGAACCGCAATTGAGGAGTTGGGCAAATCCATTTGTCAAGGTGCGATGGAACCATCACTCTGATCGAGAAGCGATATGGGAGCGCGAAGAAGACATGAAGAAGCGTTACCCGGAGTTGTTTACCACTAAGGGCTCTTGACAAGGTTGTACTTTAAGTTTCGAGTATGAAATTTTTTATAAGAGGGGGAGATTGTGAAATCTGAGAATTTCTTTTATTTGAAAAACATAAATTATTTGAAAAAGGGAGGTATAATAAGACAAAAGCCCTAATTGAATTTAATGGTGGCCACCAAGGGGTAATTTGGTAATTGAGAATTGATGGGAAAGCCTAAAGAGGAATGAATAAAATTCTAGGAATGATTAACCTTAATTGATTCGTAATAGATTTAAGCAAATAAAGGAAAGAGTAATGACTGATTGATTGAAGGGAGGACGGAAAATTGATTAAATTCCCAATGAGGAATAATTGTGTGCTGATAGGGACCTATTTATAATTTAGAGAAGTATGAGGACTTTTTGTGAATTGTGTCTCTCTCAGGGGGGAGTACCTGTATGTAAGGGTGTAAAAGTCCAAGGACTAATTAGCAATTTCCCACAAAGCCATGCAGAGGGAAAACGTGGACGGTGAAGATTAAATCATCAAGAAGAATATTTTAGGTTAGAGGCAAACGGTTGGATCTCAGGCACTCATCTAAACCAAAGGGCTAGACTTGATCTTAACCACTCATATAAAACTTTGTTTTAAGTTCTAGGCAAGGAAAGATATCTTGGCCATCTATTGCCACGTTATTTCAGCCTTCCATCTGATCAGTTGACGGATCTGAGGATTTAAGAAATAATCTCCACCGTTTAATCCCGTACCCAATGCCCCACCGTCCGATGGGGATCAGAAACCAATCTCGAGTCAACCGTCTTCCTCCTCCATCGCTGTCGAGAGCGCCGTCGCTGGAGGAAAACCCCTAGCTTTCTCCGTTTATGAAAATAGCCTGTTTTGGAAGGCTGGGGGTGATTTTGCATGCGAATCCCAAACAAGGGGATCACCACCTCCGTCATTAGCACCCTCGGCCCTCTATAAAAAGCCACGGAGAGGAGTTTGAAGAGAGCACACCTCTCCTCTTCTCCACCTTCTCCATCTTGGGGCGTAATTCCACCGCTAACCGAGCGAGTTAGGCCGAG